>JARYHS010007992.1:0-34360 GCA_031002005.1 Vandiemenella viatica
ATAAAGCCACGCCGCCGCACATCAATGTGTCCACTACCCGCCATTCCAACGCACCAGCGGCCCATTCTCAGTACACATTGTAGGACTGACAATGATCCGATTTTCCTATGTAGGGCTCTTGCTGGGTCGTGAAAGGGGTTGCAGGACTATATATAGGAAGTGTTGGATGTTGACGGACTCCCTGAACAAGCAACGCGAGTCCGTGCGGTCTAATGCCGAATCTAGAGGAGGGGGGGGGGGGGGCAAACCAAGGCACTTGTCCCAGGCGTCAACTTCAGGGCAATGAAATCATGTTTGATATGGGGGGCAAATACATGTGACGTTCTTTGCACAGGCTTAGAAAATTCGTAGATCCGTCACCGCTGTCGTCCAACAAGCTACAACGTTGGATTGTGATTGCGATAAGGACGTAGGTTTACTGCGAGTACTATTTGGAGCATCTCGTTGGACCATTTGTAGTAGCGTGAATAGGTGAGCGCATCCCACTGTAGTCATGCAGGGAGATCCTACAAGTTGGATCGTGAATAGGTCGATTTACCTTACATGCTAGTTCAAGCATGTAAATTCGTCATTTAAGTAACAGCACCGTTCAGTTCATTGTTAATCTTATCGCAGGACCTTAAAGAGGGAGGGGGAAACCAAGAATAAAAGCGCGGTGTTGTTAGCCAAGCGAAGATGTGCAAAATTTTGTGTAAAGAGAAAATAATGTTATATAACACATGTATTGCATGTAAATAAGATTTCATGTGGAAGTTAGGCACTTGCGTATGCGGAGGCGGAACTCCGATACAACGCTTCACTGCAATTAATGTCATGGAATGATCAGGTATATAAATTGGGCAAATAAGGTCTTGATGAACTAATCACTTGGAATAGTAAAAGAAGTCCTGCATCGAACAGGCGAATCATCATCAAACTAATGGTTCAGTTTAAAAATTACTCTGGAACGTCGATCAACGGTTCAATCCTGTTCCACGCGTCAAAGCCGTATTTATAGTTAGATTAAAGTCATACACCAGATGAAATTTACAATTCCATGCAATCAGCATACAAAAGTCTCAAGCTTTAATTTTGCATTAAGTTTTAATTGATATAGACGAGCATAAATTCAATCGGAAGAATTCGTTTTTGTTCAAAGTTTTGACTGGAGCAGATTTGATAAAATTAATTAGCATGCCGATTTTTGAGAACAAGAGAAGGTTTTTGTGATCAATACAAGAGAGATGCACACCAGAAATTCGTGCTGGGTATCAAGCGTTTTTTATATATATATATATATATATATATATATATTGAAATTTATAATCATACATATGCCACAATAATGTTAAAGTTTAGAATTAATTTAAGTTAAATTGTATTTTCCATTTACACTTTCTGCATTATACGATACGCCGTGAAAACTCAAACAAATATGTAGAGTATCAGAAGTTTCGCATTTCAGTAATTTGGCATATATAAAAAATTCAAAACATTTTTTTCAGTTAGATTTGTGTATGGATTACATTATATAATGATCTTGGAGCTATTGTTGCGTTAGTACAATGATGTGTTCATCATTGAATAAGTTTAATTTAACAATATTTACTCGGGAAAATACTCCATTAAAGTTCATCATTTAGACTATGGTTCTTACAAAATTGTGTTTGCATTGTTTCCGATAAAATATTTTGAGTTATTGGAATATTTATGGATCTCCCTGGTTGCGAAGTTCTAAAACATGGCTTTTTTTTAACCCTTCCTGACACATTCTCATCACAATTTTGATGCTGCTGTTGATCTCAATGTAAATACTTTCTCCATGTAATCCGTCAAATTTCTTTATCTCGACGATAGAACGACAATCTACAGCTCCGTCAGGTGGTTTGAATGAATTATTATATGTATACAAGCGAAAAAGAAATGCTTCGTTACATTTAGGATTACGAGCATGTGTCTACGCGTTTTCTGGATCCCTAGTCTTAAGGATGAGCGTGGATCTGAAATACACAAGACAATTCAATGCTCAATCCGCGTACGAAAGCATAGATATTGGTTTAGTCATACCGCATACTATTCTCTGTCTAGGATTGCCCGACGTTGGCTTCTTGTATCTGCTGTTTACAAAGGCGCATTATGCAGATTCCTTTTCCTTTCAGGTTATAAAATCCTATACTTAAGTGTTAAAGCTTCTTTGGAATTTGATAGTTGCGTCAAAATAGGGATAGATTTTTATAATATGGACACTCAGAGGACAAGGAGGAAGTCTATGCCACATTCATTATTTAGGCACGGGTTGAGATAACAGGACAAGGTCACAAATTCGCAGACAGCCCACCCACGTTGTGTTCTTTTGTATGGACGGTCGCTGTTGATTAATTGGTTGTGGAGTGATGCACATCTGCCATCTGTTGGGACCACGGGCAGCCGCATCTTCTCGAAAGGAGCCGTGGGAATCAGCGTTACACATACGATCTCGCCGGAAGCCACCTATACTTCATGTGCATTAGAAACCATTTCAAATCTTCATTTTTCTCGTTTAAACATCCGACAAATTTTCCATATAGATTGGTTGGATGAAAGTTGTACAGAGTCTCTCGAACGTTTCTGAAGACAATTAACCTTATTGCATATTAAGGATGTGTTTCTAAAATGTACTACCAAACCTGGCGGATAACTTGTTAATGCTCCGTAGGACTCAGGTTCGAATCCCTGTGAAGCCATCCTGGTACTGATTGCCTAAGCCCTCGTCAGAACTAACACATGTTCGACCCGGGACCACAACAAATGCCCTTGTGGTCAGTGGTGAGTGGTTAAGTAGTGAAGAGGGTTAAGGGTCAAGAGGGTAAGGGTCAAGAGGTCAAAGTTCGAGGTTTAAAAGATCAAGAGATCAAGAGAAAATGATCAGGAGTCTAGAGGCAACAGATCACCCACTTCACCCTAGTGACCACAATGTGATGAAAGGATACCAAGCACTTCATAAACGTTTTCCCATAGCGTTTCAGCATCATTGAAGTCGGAATCACTGGCATTGCTAAAAGGTCATTGCATCATACTTATTACAGTAAATTTCCCGAGCTGGTACAGACAAGCAATTATGAACAGAGGAACGTGGAACATTGTACAGCAGCGTTCCGAGGCATGTACAAGGCTAATCAGTGGGGGCTCCCAATTTTTCAATCACCAATCCCCTTGACAGACCTCACTTAATAGCACCCACTACCGGGCAGTTACCCCAGACGAGGAATTAGGCCATCTGAAGAAATACCGCCGTTACAGCAGAGATGGTGGGACAGGTTGCTCTTTGCCAACAGTTAAGGGTGTCCACGGGGAGCGAAGTGGACGCGGTCGAATACACTCCAAACTGTGGCTGTACAGCTAAAGCCTCTCTACTATTCTCGTGAGCATCAGGTCCCACCAACGCCCCCAAACTCAGATGCGGCGGAAGCCATAGCACCCGAACACCACACGGGGGCACGCTCCAAGTGCGCGTTTCTCTGCGTCTAGGACGCAAAGTGACACTGATGAACACAGGTTTCCGCCTACTCGTCCAAACTTCACAAAGCACCATCGTAGCGTATGCGGATGCCACAACAGTCCGAAGACCGCCTCAGCGCTCAGTGGTACTGCTTCCCCACTCGGGTCAGATGTGCGGACACCTGCACTGAAAATTCCCACATATATATAGGATTTACTGTGGCAGCAAGAGGTTGGCCATACCGGTGTCATGGGGCTCAACTTCGCTTGATCATCGTACCGTGCACCGTAGCTTACACCCGACAATCCGCAGACACAAATAGAGGACGGACACCTTGACATAACTGTCATCTTCGACGACGTACCTTAGCTTACTGCTAGTGACCATTTCCCTCCCAGCAAGGTCGCGTCGTCCCCTGCACCCAAGGTCGTACTGCAGGGAGCAGCAGAGGAGGAGACAAGTTCTCCCTTCTCCGTGTCATCGGGCTTACTGCCGACGGCGTTGGCACTGAAGTCACGCCCGCCGCAAGAGACACCGAATCCTTAACTGTTAACAGACACCTTGTGCTCCGAGGACAGCAGGTTCACTATTTGACTGTGTCGCTGAACGAGGCCACACTAGACCCGCACTCACCACCTCGTGGCTGTAGTTTCTCCGCCTGCATGGTCCAACACGTCACATGAACCACCACTCCAGTTGAGCTTGACAGGCCCAGCGACCACACGAGCCAGGCTACCTCGTCCCACCCCCGAAGTGGGGGCAGCGATACAGAGTGCATAACGATGGCAGGGAACACTACTTCACCTGACTTTGATAGCAGTGTTCAAATCACCAGGATATACCGGTCCATGTGTTTCCATTCTGCAAGGCCTCACCACCTACTTGGACTCCAACCAACCCGCAGGCACAGGGAAGAAAACCGCTGAGGCCGGCATAACTGAAGCATCGGAACAGTGTGCATCCGGGCCACAGGGGTACCATATCCATGACAGCACGTTCGCGACGTATACTGCTGGTACCATTTGCACTGTGCTACAGCAAGGCAAAGGACGCATCGCTCCCCTGATCTCCTCCCGCTCTACCGCAGCAGAAGGAGACTGGATAATTTGTTCCGTGCGGCTACATACCGCAATTAACAACGCGTTAATTCAACGATAATTAAACTGTAACCTCGCAGAGAAATAGTGAAATCTGATGATCGTGGTGGGGCCCACGACGACACGCTGAACTATCAGTATCCTTCAATGGCTTAAAGAAATAATATGGACTAAACACATAACCTTGAATAAACAGTTTATATGAGTGTAACAGAGGAGCTTCTATGCCTACTGGACAGTAGTCACAATGTATTACATGTATGATGATAGGGCGTTTGCTTCATAGTCCCTTTTGGTGATGAACACGTTGTTTGAATACACTGAGTTCTATGTTGCAAACATGTGTAATTATCACCCTTTGCACACACTCAGATCCAGTTAACTCAGGATGGTAATATTATGTATTGGAATTGGATCTAGCAATGTGTACTCTGCTAGTTTGTCCAATTCTTGAAGACTATAATATCAAGCTAAACAGACAGTTTATACGAATGACCTATTTCATGGAAGGCAGCCAGCACAACGTAATGTGCCTTCCTTTAATTACTGATTAATTGGTCACAATTTAATGAAAATTAACGTACAAAAACAGAAAAAAATAATAAATGGGATGTGGAGCTTATTCAATGCATTCTGAGTATATATGTAGAAGCTCAACTTTGAACGTTATGAAACCAAGGTATTGGCAAATAATTACGAACTCAGTCTTTCTTTATAGGGAATATCGTGAGGTACAACATTCATATTTATCAGTTAATATCCGCATCAACTGTAGAGAAAGGTAAACTTATAAAATAACACCTTCTGCAGCACTATTATTCGTTGTTTTTCTGCAAAATATTGTGTTGTTTTTCCTTCATATCTCTAGAATGCTGGATCGATTAACTGGTGGTGATATTTCGACTTTCATAGAGAGCATGATTTTGCCTGTAACATGAGATCAAGTTGGTCTCAGAGTATGCATAGCTTCAAAGAGGATTTCCAATATCTTATATCAGTCCCTAGAGTTTGAGACCCTTGTCATATTAAAGGCAGCCATGATAACTATTCCAAAAGCTCGATTCGTGTCTATGAGTTAGCTGTGAGTATTAACTCGTCCTCTGTTTCCTGTATTCCGTGGAATGAAACACAAAGATTGTACTTATCTTTTATTCTGAATTCTACAACATCGCTTCACTTTTCAGAAGCAGTGCAGCCCGTTTTTATATTCGCATAAGGAAGTAAATTCACCTGGCACTGTATATCCCCTCAGTTACACCTTCCGTGTTACTATTATCCCTTGAGGCCCTCGTTCTTAAAAGGTTGATTCTCCAGATGGGAATAAATGATAGTTGGATCTTCCGTGGTGGAAGACTGGTGACCTGACGCACTTACACCCATCATACTGTTCAGGTAAGAAGTTCAGTGGTCTCGATCTAAAAAGAAACTCTCGCTTTATACGACAAAGTCACTCAATGCATATTGTAAAATTGTGCAAAGGGTGCCTAGCATCAGTCATTTTTCAATCTCTCCGGAGACGCTGAGTTGTAATTTTCTATACGAGACGCTTTCTGTATAAAGTTGAGAGTCCACAATATGTGTGTAAAGATACCAGTCTGCTTAAAGTATATTCTACAGTCTGTCTTAGAAGGGAGAGATTGGAGATGATCATAGCGAGAAAATTTGTTCCCAGTGTGTAAGGAACAGTACGCTATTGGAAATATGTTGAGATAAAGGGTGATGTTAGAGTTAGATGAAATGGCGAAGGCCGATAACCTGGCCTTAGAATTATTAGAGATAAGCCATCATTAAGTAGAATCAGTTTATATTCGTATAATAAATCTAGTATTACTTTGACGATTGATCTTCATATTCACATCTTCAAAAAAGTACTAAGAGCGTTGAAGTTACCGCGGAGAATATATGGTGGTTCTTACTGTCTGAGTAACTAAAGCCATTCCTGCAAATCTATCTTCGTAAGTGGGGGACAGTACATAGGTTTGAGCACTGTGAGGTTTTAAGATGGAAAAAGGAACTAAGTGGAGACGATCTGATGGCGTTGTATGTTAGGCAGATCTAGGTCAATTACTCTAAAATCTAAAGTTGTTTTGATAAGTTTTGTCTCTCCGCTACAGCCATCCATGCTGTTTGCTCGAAGGATGGAATATCCAACAAAGTACGCAGATTTGCAGAATCAGATGTCTCAAAGAGCAGCTACCGATATCGGTTGGCGAATAATTATTACTGGAGAGGGTATTTTTATTTGCTGTAGCGTTCCACTGTTAAATATTAAATACAACCATTTGTTGAGAAAAGATTTGATATGAGTTGAAGAATGGCCCCAGGTGGAAGTGATCCGTTAGGAGAAGTTAGATCCTCTGTTGGTCGATTAATACCTCGTGCCTTGTGAGGGAAGTTGCATTATGGTGTTGGGGAGGAAATTGGTTTTGGATGACGGGTAAGATAGGGATATGCTGGGCAATACGTGTCCACCAGTGAGTAGAGGTATAACAGGAGGACGTTGTAAGGTTATGAAAGGAACGAAGAAATGTCTGGAGATGAATGGGCGGAAGCAGAGATAAAGAATGAGTGAGAGAGATTCCAGATGGATGTTGTTGATGTTGACTTTCTCACCCCAATACTTGCGTTGAATTGTTGCTGCCTTGATATGGCCTGGGTGGAAGCGTTGTCCTGGGGGGGGGGGGGGTAAAGATGGGAATTTTATTCGTTTTGGAGCAGGGGCACAGCTGAGGCAATCTACGGGTAACAGTGATGTGATGGAGATAAAGCTGCCCAAGACCCAGGAGCATTGTGGACTGCGTTGTATTTTGATTTTTGTTGTTACTGATATGCCGTACATGTTTTATCTGTAGCATGATGAGATCCTTGGCAGCTTACGCATCTGGGGGTGGCAGTGTGAGTGCAGAGTTCCATATAGAGAGGGCCTCCGCACTTACTACATGTTATGGAGCTACGGTGAGATAGGAACAGTTAAGTATACCATGTCCAAATACTAAGCATTTACTGTACATAATCACTGGAGAGATGTCTGGTTCGACTGGGCAGCGCGTTCCGACGGTAAAATCATACGGTGGTAGACACTGGGCTCGGAAGGAAAGTAAATAGATAGGGATGGGTGAGTATTCGCCGTCTGCCTGATGACTTGGTTTCTTAGTGAAATGTTCAAGCGATATCACGGAGTAGACGGAATCAGTTTCCTTCTTAATTTTATTTTCACTCGTTTAGGAGTCAACATTTGCAAAAATTTCGAATTTATGAATGAGAACGTTAGGAATATATGCTTCAAGATTTTTTTTATTTTCAGTAAGGGTATTTGAACAAATAAATTGGCTGCAGCCGCAATTTTCACCTCAATTCGAAGCCTGTTTCCTCCAAGTGGATTGATATTTACAATGACATGTTTGATCTGATTGTTGTGCTGAAAGAGAATATTGCCGATAGGAAGGGGGTGGAGCATGCCGACAATCTGATACTTGCTTCCAATAAACGCCTAAAAAGGACCTACGTCCGACCCTCAATACCGGTTATTTTTGCTGGAACGGTTATGAGATTCAACTTGTGGAGACGTATTTAGCAGCCCTGTTCCTACTAATATAGGGGGAGTAGATTTCCTACTGTCAGAAAGCTGGGAGGATTTATATAGACTTTCCTCCACTGAGACGTTATTAGTTTTTACGATACAGAGTCTGTTGTTAGCCTGCTCACTGATTTCTGAGGTATTACACACCGTTATCTACAGGCTGGATCGTTATAGTTGCAGAGATACATGCTACAGTTGGTGGCGGTAGGCTACGATGTTCTAATATACTATTTTCGTACGTTGCACTAGGAGCTGTAGATGGAAACGACGGATAGTCATCACGGTTGTAGTACGTGTCTAAGGCTTGACCGATTTATTGGCCCATATCCCAGACCAAATCCATTGGGATCCTTCTGCGGATACTACTCCCTCACTGTACTACCCAATGTCACTATAGTTGCGATACAAGATAATATTTTTTGATCTAAAACACACGGAATTATACAGTTTACTAGGCAACAGGTAATAGCTACGCGTGTCAAGATGCCAGCACGGACGAGGTTCAAGTAACGTCCGTCCTGATTTCAATTTTTAAGCGGCTTCCTGCAGTCACCTAGGCGAGTGTTGGCACGGTCTCCAATTTCCACCTTTTAAACTACACATTTTACAAATAAAAATATACCTATCATAGAGAACATAAGTTACACGGATAGCAGGCAGATGGCAGCAGTTAAGATCCCACATTGGAATGGGTTACTTTCGGAAAGCGGAAGGTTCACTAATCCGCCACTGAAGCGGGTATGTTGACCACGCTTCACATCCTTGGAGATTCATCATGATCAATACTCGTGATTCTAAAAGGCCTCATCAGTTCTTGATTTATAATGGCTGACAGGTAATAATAGCCTGGCACTGCGGTGTTGCTCAGACCGAGTTTGATGAGCGATTGTCTCCGCGAGACCGGCGATCCAGGCTTAGCGAGGTGTTGGCTTGTCACGAGCTGTCCCTTACCCTGTCTTAGTATTGCAATTTCCAGCCACTTACTGGCGAAAACACGGAAACATAAGCACTGAGTCTCAATTATCGCACATATCGCGCACTGCGTATATCAAATGTTATATATATATATATTGTGGAAATGTTAAATAAGTGTATGACTATCAAATGAGTCCATTATTAGAGGATTTTAATGTTATAGCTTGTTTTCCCTGAATGCTATAGACCCAATAAAATCATTTTGGCCGAAAGTCTTTGAAGGTGGAATTAAGTTAAGTGTTTACTAAGCTAAGGTAGAAAGTGGATCCTCTCGATACCAATTGCGTAGGTGCAGCTCTGGACTGTTATGATGCGGTAGTATTTTGCGTAGGAGACGATCTCAGTCAAAGATTAGTAATTCCACACAGCTTTCAACCTCGCAGGTGAAAATAGTACAACAGTACTGCTACTAATTATCTCATGACGTTACAGATTCATGAACATTCGTTGCGAACTAAAATATTTCGTCTTTTCTAGGCTCAAAATTGGAGGAAGTGATGGTTAAGCTGCAATGCTGCATGCAGAATAAGAGAAGGTTAGATAATACAGCAATGAATTGTTTCTTCAAATTAAACAAAAGCTGCAATTAGTAGTAGTTAGTCCTCAGTTATAGGATCTCGCGTCTGCGTCCTTTGACCACCACTAGTTTTCGGTTGAGCAACGAGCATACTGAAACGAGCAGTTACTGCAATAACAATGGAGGTACAGCACTCCAATAAAGTGAAGCTTCGGGCCCTCTCCGCAGCTGTAAGGGGTAGGCTGACCCTAAATAATGAAATGTCTGCGGAAACCGTGACGGCAAAGCCCTTTGTCCCCACACAATAGTCACCCCCACACATTCACCAGCTTCGTTTGATCCTAAGCGGCAGCCTTTAAAAATTATCTCAGCGTTTGTTACGTTCTGCTACACGGACTGAGTGTTCTCCACGGGCAGTTTTTCTTTTTAATTTTTAATTGTGCTTCCTTAAGAAGGAAAGAACAGCCTGTTCAAGGCTAATACAAAAGAGAAACGAAAGAAAAACAAAGCTTAACGTTAAACGCCGAGAATGAATAATCTGCGGTTTCCTTATATATGTAATGAAAAAACTGCACATTTGTTAAGGAATTACGACGTATAACGTACGAGCTCACGATATTTTAGCTTTGAAATTCTTAACCTTCTTTATTTCATGGCACTGGAATTTTGTTTCGACATATAAACCGAAAATACGGCAGATTTTCTTTTGTAATGAAAAATTACAATTTATGTAAGTCTAAACAGTAGATATGTTTGATAGGCCGAGGTTGTTATTGACAGGATACAGCCCATTGCTCGCTTCCCCAAATTGCTCGTATACTGACGTTCTCATAAAGCAGACTACAAATCCCGATTATTATTTCGCCAAAATTACCAGTACTTTTCTGAGAAAAGAGTATACTGTAGAATATTTTATAAAATTTGAAACGCGAAGTTATGCATGCCACATCGCTCGTTTCAGCCTTCAATTCTCTATTTAAAAATTATTTAACTTACTTGTATTTAACCTATTATTTTAAATTTACACCATCTCAAAACATCACCTCGACGGCTGATCTGGAAACTTGTTCGCCCTTATATACTGATCGTGGTGGATGAACGAATAACCTTCTGGCATAGCATTCGGGAGGACGCGGGTTCGAATCTGCGTCCGGGCATACAGATTTGGGTTTTCCATGGTTCGAATTCCTTCCCGTTCCTTGCCTACAACCCTTATATTTCCATATTGTTCATCATACTTTACGACTTTAAACAATGCTGATTAGGGAAGTTAAGGTTATTCGTTAACGGACACGTGTTCGGATACAGTGTAAAAACGGCGCTACATTAGTTTGTTGACACCATTAAAATTTAAAATGATAATGCTCCTGAGATTTTTGTTCCTGCTCCACTTTTATAAAATTTCAATAAGTCAAATTATTACAAAATACAACATGTTATAAGAGAAAAAGTGTAGACTTCTATTGTCGAACCTCAACGTACTTATTAAACTGTTTACGGTGATATTCTATTTATAAAATATGAACATATAATAGGGAACTACAACAGTATCACCAAAAACATTATTTAAAATGTCAAATGGTGCTACTTGATGCATTCAAGCTGCTGGATAGTAGCATTGATTTAGCTTTGTGACTTAACGTGGTGGGTGAGCGGTAACGCTCCGGCATCGCATTCTTTAAGACTCGGGATCGAATCCCCGTCCAGTTATTAAGATTTGAGTTTTCCATGGTTTTCCCCCAAATCATTCCTGGTGAACGCGGGGATGGTTTATTTAAATAATGTGACTGAATTCCTTCCCGTTCCTTGCCCCAAGTACTTTCCCGCCTCTAACAACCTCATAGAGCCATAAGCAAATAATAATAAAATAAAATCGCACTCTGTGCCACCAGTATTCTTTGCCATGAAGTGCTTCACAAAATAAATACGAAAAAAGTAGCAAATGTAGAAATTCCAAAACATGTATAAAAATTATGACCGTCAAAGATGAGGATGAGGAGTTTCACTGTTGTACACATACACTGGAGTGCCAAAAGTCATGGAGTAGCTCCTAATATCGTATGGAACCCACTTTTTTACAGCAATGCACAGCAACCTGACGTGGAAATAACTCAAAAAGTCTTCAGAATTCTCGGATGTTTCATCTAATGCCATCCATAGCTGTTGTGAACGCGTTACCAGGGCAAGATTATGTGTACGAACTGACAGTTTGATCACGTACCTGATATATTCGATCAAATTCGTTTCTGGTGATCTAGGTGGCCAAATCATTGGCAAAAAAATTCCTCAAACCAATCGTGAACGATTTTGGCCCAGTTACATGGTGCATTCTCATCATGGAAAAGTCCATTGTTATTTGGGAACAAGGCCATGAATGGATGCAAATGGTCTCCAAGTACCAGAACTTAAGCGTTTCCAGTCAATGGTCAGTTTGACCAGAGGTCTCAGTGAATATTATGCAAACACAGCACATACCAGGATGGAACCACTACCAGATTGCACTCTGCCTTCTTGACAGTTCGGTTCCATTGTGCTCACGGGGTCTGTCCCAAACCTGAACCGTACTACCAGCTCTTACCAACTGGAATCATAACGTATCAGACCACTAAACATTTTTCCAGTCATCTAATGTCCAACCGATATCTTCACTAGTTCTGGAGAGGCGCTGCAGCCGATAACGTTTTGTTTGCAGAGGCATCCGTGTAGTCTTCTGCTGCCGTATTCTATCGACTTTGGCTGCAATGTCTGCAAGGACACGTCTACTATACGTTGCTGTTCCTGTTCTTTGTCCGTCTTTCAACACTGATACCAAGTCGTAGGTCTCGGTCGCTATGTTGAAGTTATTATTCTCTACGTTGCCCATGGTGGCATCTAATGCTGGGAATAAACATTTTCACGGCACACTCTCAACATAGTGGATCGAGGAACACTGGCGGGATCTTACATAGTGAACACTAAAGACGAATACGTGTGGTGGACCACGCATCTAAACCAACAAATTTTTGTGCTGTTATTTATCTATTGACAAAGCAGTATATATTCTTTATGGCTCTTTCAAATCATTGTAATATATTCTACTCATGAGTTTGTCGATTGGAAATACGAGCAGCTTACATTGCTGGTGGCAGAATAAATACGTAATTATTCACCCCTTGTTCACGTGTTATTATCAGTTGCGTCTAGTTTTGTTTTTAAAAACAACCGACACGCCACACAAGAAACGCTGCTGGAACTTAACTTATTGTGTCAAGAAAACATGGAGTCATTCAGCAGTAGGAATCTCTGGGAAAAAGAAAATCGAGACTTGCGTTGGTGGACTACGTTAATACACACCCAGTAACTCACCTAAATTTCTTCACCGACTTATAAATTTATCGTGCATTATTAGTTTAAGACTAAAACGTGAAATTACACTTTCTTTTACTCATGATTTTATGCCTCGTCGACAACGAGGTCATTAGAAGCGGGATGGCACTGGGGACAAGGAACTGGATGGATTTAGACCATGACGTTATCAACGAAGCATCCCGGCATTCGCTTGGAATGATTTGGAGAAACCAGGGAAATCCCACATCTGGAAGCCCAGACGGGGATTCGAACCACCATCTTCCCGAATGCGAGGCCAGAGCGTTATCAAATGACACTGAACTGCCAAACTTCCTACCTTCTCATATCGTTTGATCCGCGAAGTGCAGTAACCAGACGTAACAATGACTCAACAAGACTTCGGAAGTCCCCTGAAAAAATATTCAGCAATTGTTCTGTTACAACCATCCATAATTGCTGAAGTGTTGTCGATGAAGGACGTTATGTTCGAAATAACCTTTTGATCATTCCTCAGACGTGATCTATTAGAGTCATGTATGGAGATCTAGTTGCACAAATTATTCACTGGAACTGTCCACGTTCCTGAAACCAATAGTGAATGATTTTGGCCCGGTGACAAGACGCATTGTCGTCATTGAAAAGTCCATCGTTGTTTGGGAACATGAAGGCCATGAATGTCGGCAAATGATCTCCAGGTAGTTAAACATAACCATTTCCAGTCAATAGTTGGTACAGTTTATCCAGAGATCCCAGTCCGTGCCATGTAAACACAGCCCATACCAAGATGAAGAAGCCAAAGCTGATCGACAAGAGCGGACAGGGTAAGCTTCTACTGGAGCCGTGGATAAGGGTCCAGCATAGAAGTCGACCATGGATCTAATATGAATATTCATCATAGGTCCCTACTACAACACCTGACAGGTTATATGGCTAAATAACTTCATATTTTATTTTAGGAATGGAAGTTATATTACCTACTGTAAACGGCAGTTACATAATTAAACATTTATTTACATGAGCAATGACTGGTGGCATACGTGAATATTTACAGAGTTTAATTGGCTTTGTAACAAAATCGTCATGCGTTTAACAGCATCATTAGTGATATGGCCAAGGACTAGGCGAACATGTAACTGATGTGCACCTCGCAGCCCAAACTAATTGGAATATTGATAATCTCTTTGTAAGACTATGCCCACATTATTGTGACGATGCCCTCGGCGTCGATGTAGTACAGACAGACAGCTGCCCCCAGGGTTTAAATGGAATCTCCCCTTCCTATTACCATCGTGCGGAGAGGGAAATACTCCTCGTTAACCTGCAGTGTGAAGTCATTTTACCAGCTTGCAGTAATTAATGGCGTTTGGGAACTGGCAACTGGTCAGCGTGCTACTTCCTCAGGTCATAGCACTCTGCTATTACTTAATTATTTCATCCTCGCCCGCCCTGGATACTGACTTGAGAATGAATAGGGTTTTAGGCAAGTGATCGACCTTGACCTCGATCGCTACTCAGCATGCATAGTATAGTGCCTTCCTGACAACTAGCGTCCATGGTCTAGTGGGGACTGTGCCACACTCGAACCCTACCATCAGCTGTTACCAACTTGAATCGTGAATCATCCGACCACATAACCTTTCTCAAGTGATCTAGCGTCCAAGCGACAAGCTCACGAGGTAAGGAGAGGCACTGCAGCAGAAGGTGTTATGTTACCAGAGACTTTGGCGTCGGTCTTCTGCTGCCGCATCACATCAGCACAGGGACATGTCTGTCGTACATCCCACATGTTCTTGTGGGCTGTGACACCTTGACGCAGACGTTACCGGTTGCGGTCATTAAGTAGATATTGTCGGTCACTGTTTCGTTCATGCTGGAAGGTAATGCCGGAAATGAAAAGTTCACAGCACACTTTTGACACTGCTGATTGAGTAATTTTAGATTTACGAATAATTTCAGAAAAGGTATTCCCTTGCGTCTAGCGTTAAATACAATTCTTGTTTAAATGTTGTTAATTCATGTCGTGTTGTCATAACCACGTCAGATAAAAACATTCACACAAACCACAAGAGTACAAACAAAAGCCCCGACACGATTTATACGTTTCTTGGGAGGTGCTACTGCCAACTGCATAATTGGTTCTTCCTTTTCCGTGATTTTTGGCGCGTCATTGTATTTCAGAAACATCAGAAACTCTATTCGTATGGGTTTTTCAGTTTCGATTTCCCTTTCATTTCACAACATTCATTACAACAGGCACATCTATAAAGAAATATCACACATTAATATCATTCTTTACCTCTTTTATTCCTTTTGGTGGACAATCAGCTTCTGTTGTGCGACTTTAGAGCAAATTGAAGATGATTTCTGCAAAGCATCCCCGATCAAAAAATGAAAACCGTAAGGCAGCAGCTGGAATGTGCCTCGTAGTCAGCGAAATGACAAATTTTCGGTGGAGAACTCTTCACTAGATAGGGATGAATATCTATGTGCTGATCAATTTTTGAGAATATCTATATTTATTTATATAAGCTTAGCAATCTTAGGAGATCATAGCATGTTTATTGAATATTATAAATACTGAATAAAGGCTAAACATTGATTAACTAAATGAGACTATTGGTAGCTCTCTATATGCGTATTGGTGGTGTGATAAAAGTGTGTAAGATGTTATGAATTACGTCTAACAACCCTTTTAAGTAAGCATAATCGACTTCGGAGTTATTTTTTTCACACTGCTGTTAAGAGACCTTCTTCTTGCTTATGGCTTTACGCCTAGCAAACGTCCGGGTAATTAGAGGCGGGATGTGATTGAGTGACAAGGAACTGGAAGGAATTCGGCCCCTGCCTTTTGAAGGAAGCATCCCGCAATTTGCCCGGAGTGATTTGGGGAAACCAAGGAAAACCCAAATCTGTATGACCGGTCGGGGATTCGAACCTGCGTCCTCCCGAATGCGAGGCCACTGCATTACAGCTCACCCACCAAGCTCAGTTAAGTGATCCTCTAGCGTTTTTAGCAGGAAAGGAAATATTCCTGGAATGCTCTTTTCAGTATGATGTGCAGTTACAAAAACTGCTTGATATAGGTCTTTCAAATGAGAAAATGAAAATAGCAGGTAGTTTCCAGTGCAGGGTTGGTAGAAAGCTGCCGAACCCAAAGATTACAAAATAAAACTGACAATAGGAAACAAGTTTCCAACAGAGTAAACTGCAATCACAGTCTTTGGAAAATTTCTGCGTAGTTGAAACACAAAAATTCCTATCAAAAACTATACAGATCCAGTTCAGTGGTGGATTTATTGCATGCGGAAAATTAATCGTTTCAGACTGGTGTGTATAGTGGAATTCTTACTTGGTCCTCTTCCACAGATCCTGGAGAATACTAAGACATTTTTTTCAACTGATCAGGAATTCTGAGACAGATTAACTGAAAGGATTTAAGAATGTTTCTTTAAAACAAATGAAATCATCTTTAACCTTCGATACTGCATCATGTTTTAGTGACATATTAGTCAAGAGATTCCTGCAGCACCCTCGAAATCCACCGTGGTTGTAGGTTCAATCAAGACAAAGGCGGAAATTTGGTTCTTCAAACTAAAATTAGGTCAGTATGGCCACCAGAAATATATATTTCGCTTAAGAAATTTTAACTCATGTGCTTACACCTTAATCACATCAAAGTATAGATGTTATTTTACAAAAATAAGTTAAGGCTGGATAAAAAAAAATATGGAATGTTAATTGGTCTAATAAACCAAGTGATATTAAGAATTGAATTGTATCTACATGTATATTTCTGTGATTCATACCCTTAAGTTCTGTTACGTATTAGGTCAGTGCGTTCAGTGATGAAACAAATAGTTTACCGCAGTTAATTAGACCATTAGCAATATCTGTATTTACACCACTAAAAATAATCAAATAATTCACAGCGAATTATCTGAAACTAATGTAGGTCTCTAACATTTCACTTTAATTCTTCCTTACAATCAGTAAGCAACAGTAAACACACCATCAGTTTGTGATATCATCGCGTGTACAACCGGGCACCGGCGGCTGTTCCTAGTACCCGTGTTAACATGGATTTTTTACACGCTACAACACACGGCAGTACAATTTTACAGGTCGTTTACATTAGTTCCTGTAAAATTTTTTGACTGGCTTCGCACGAATTTCAGAACACACATTATTAGCTAAACTTTTATTTATAACTAGCAGTTACCGCCACTTCGTTCGAGTGATTTGTTGTTGTACACATTTCTCCTCTTAAACCAATATGATCAAGAATTACAATACACTGTGGATCACTGAACGCTAATTCTTTTTTTGCATGAACGGTCTCCACGACAAACCGTAACTTCATTCCTCCGAATAATATGACGTCTCTTGTACGCTGAAACCGCGATAAACATTTCGAATGCAAGAAATAACTTACCTTTATATGGATAATAAATTGTGAGCTCTTAGTTTTAATTCCTCTACTTTTCAACGACACATCAAAATCAAGACATAAGACTACCTTATTTTAACCACGCCACCTCGTGCTATACACTAATATGAAACCTATGAAAACTCGACCAGTATTATGGGAGCGTCCATAAACCACGTAGCTTCATTTTGGCCTCCTGCCCCCACGTAGCCCGATGTGGCTTTTGTCTCTCCCCCCCCCCCCCTTCTGCGTAGCCCGTAGCTGTTTTCCCTACTGATTCTAGAAGACATTTTGTACTGTTTTCTATTTGCAGGCAAATAAATATTTACATGCAGTTGTGTGTTCTGTACCTCATTTTAACTGTAACAAATAATATGAATGAAAAGCAACGTGGCCTGGCTCGGAACCATGTCCTCCCCCCCCCCCTCCCCCCACGTTAGCTTTCCAGCTAACCCCTCCCACCCCAAGAACAAGCCTCGTAGTTTATGGACGCTCCCTATTATATGAATCACGTTTAAATTCAAATACAGTTAATTTCTTCTTTGCACATTATTAATAGTACCTTCCCCCCTCATGTATTTAAAAAATACCTCAAATGTTCAGACCTTTTCTAGGTTACAGTTTTATTATAAGTGTAAACTGTATCACCCCATTTCTGAGCAGTGATGGAGAGTACAGACCGTAACAAAATTTCATAATGTGCTACTCTGTAATTGAAATTAATGGTTCTATTACATTGCTCAAGCAGCGAGCCTCAAAGAACGTTTACCTCTATGTACCATCCAACTCTGTTTCAAAACATTACTACTCCTACCTTTAGGATTTAATAAATTTCAGATGTCGCATAAGACTTTTTCATACAAATGTTATGTCGTCAAATGTGCCCTCTAACGCCTCGGTCAAATGGAAGTGCGCAATGGACGCTTCATTGACATGAACAATACTGTGCCTCTACACTGAAGGTATTTTTGAAAATCTGTTTGAGGTCGACTGTTTGGAGGTACCTGAAGTCGAAGAAAAATTGTTATGTTTTTAATTTCTGTTTGTTCTAGCATTACGCAAACACTATAGAACAGATTTGGACTGGGGTTCCACAGATTAAATGACAAATGATTTAGCATCTGAAATTTGTGTTGTCTTGCTATGTCAGCCGATCGCGGAGCAGAAGCAACATAAAATTTATAGTTTCATTACGAACTGGGTTATAAATAAAAAGCACCGCTCACGCGTTTTCAAAGAGAATAACGTGTTAAAATCAGCAACTACTGCAAACCTAAGTTCTTTAAACACCACTTACACCTTCGCCTCAATTCGATTTGGATTTTAAACCTGATTTGGAATTATATTGGAGATAATTTCTATTTATTTTAGTTTTTTTTACGAATTTTGACTTGCCTTAGAACTGGGTGTAATAAGTAATGAATTTTTTTTTAAATTAACGATTATAATTTACAAGTA
This sequence comes from Vandiemenella viatica, assembly GCA_031002005.1. NCBI lineage: Eukaryota > Metazoa > Arthropoda > Insecta > Orthoptera > Morabidae > Vandiemenella > Vandiemenella viatica. Next base: position 18,838 of record JARYHS010007992.1, read on the forward strand.
GATGGGAGACCTACGTCGAGCTTTTCCTTGATCCAGTTGAACCACTACTATTATTTTTCTAACTTGACACTCATGTAATGATTCAAGTCTCGCGTTGTGCTGTATTAATTGAGGCTGCACAATTCCACTTTCAGAGAGGCAAGTGTGACTGCACAAGTCAATATACTCAACAAGTTGCATACACTTATCTTGTGAAGGTATACTCAGCAGACCACAGCACCTTCTCAGCCTAGGTCAGTGTGCTTGCACGGTCATTATTAAACAGTAAGCCAATTCCCATCGGAACGGATTCATTTATGCTGATGACCGCACAATAACAGCTCTTTTAAAACAGAAACTGTCTGAAGATCTTGACACACTTGCTTGTTGTTACAGAAAGAATCAAATGATTCTAATTCTACCTAAAACGCATAATATTATTTTCTACCTTTCAAATAAGCTTCTCGTCACGGTAGTCTATTTTCTCCTCCTTTGCTGGGTTCATTGTTATTTGCAATTTGTCTGTTTAAAAACTATGCCACAGCCTTTCCAGTTTGCCTGTAAATAAAGGTTTTAAAAAGATGGGAACTTCAGTGATGACTAAAACTGGAATTTTGGTGAAGGTGAAAAACCACAGTCATTAGTTAACAAAATACCTGATAATGCCACTTGTCTTTGATATAAAAATATAAATCGTTTAACTATTGTATTGCTGATATTTATTCATTTCAGTCCATTACTAATTTAAAACACGTGACAGTACGCAACTGAAAGCCTAATTGGAAGCCAGTTTAATACTACGTAATTATTGTAGGCCACTGTTTCTAATGGTGTTTGTTAAAATAATGAATTATTATTTAATAAAGAGACTGAAGCAACTGATGTTGGAATTTTGTTTATTTCGAACGCACTTCGCCTCTCTAGGAGGTGTCTTCGGTAGTCCTATTTTCTGTAATGCATGCAGTTTGTAAATTTGGACTCGCGGCTTTTTTTTTTCATACAATTCATTGATTTTCAATAGATCATAATATAAGAGAGAGACTGTGTGGGATGTGTAAAGAAGTTAGTAAAATTACAACAAAATAATTACATAACAAAGTAAATGTATACACCATTCTTATTGTTGTTAACAATTACATTTCCATATTGTATGATGGATAATTTAAAGATACATATCTCATATTAGGCTTGGCAGATGTGTCTTCAACAATCATGTTACTTTAATGTTATATATGATCTAGATGTAATTGGAGGCAGTTAATCACTTTGCCTCAGTTAATTATGTCACTTTTGCTGCGCTGTTTATATTTGACAGCGAGAGTGATCGAAAGCAATTAGCTTTTGTGTGTTGTTGTTGTTCAACTGTTTTCCAGTGAAGCTTATCAAGCGTGTATTGTTAGTGGGGAATTTTAAATTTGCAGTCAGGAGATGGGTGTATTTTTTGTTTTTGTTTTCTTTTATTAATTATGTTTATGTATGGAATAGGAAGAAAACTGTGTTATGGTGTTAACCAACGATTTGATGTGCTGGTGAAGATTGTATATTTGGAGCTGTTTTATAGGTATTTGGGGGTTTATTAATTTGAATAAGGTTTGATTCGTTACATTTACTTGTTCATTGGGCACATGTTTTCGTGTGGTTTTGCCTTTTACAATAAACATTTTCTTGTAGAGTGAGAATTTGTGTCTGCTATTGTTGACTTCAAGGATTTTTGTGTCTGTGTTTATGTTTGTTAAAGAGTCGTAATTGTCTAAAAGTGGAGAGATTGCTATGCTACAGTGCTCTTAAATGTTTTTTTATGTTGTCTGGAACGTCCTTCTTGTTTTGGCCGATTAATACTTCATCACATTTCTGACATGTCAGTTGGTATAAGCCAGAGTTATGGTATTTGTAGTTGAATGGATTGTGATTTGTTTGTGTATTGTATTACCTGTTTTCAGTGCAAAATTTATACCTTGTTTTTTTAATATTTTGGTTTCCCTGGGTGTAAAACATAGTGTACTATTTCTTTGTATTACTTTCTTAGTTGCTGACTGATTGTGTATTTCGGGGTGTTTGTGTGTGTGAAGTGTTAGTGTCTTCATTCATGTATTGATGTGATGTGAATGCAGGGGCGGATCCAGTATTTTGGTTTGGGTGGGGGGGGGGGGCTTGAGGGGATTTTGGTTTGGGGGGCTTGGCTTGAGTGAATTTTGGTTCAGAGTGCTTGCCTTCAGTGGATTTTCGGTTTGGAGTGGGGGGCTTGAGTCGGCCATGGGGTAGTCTTTATAGTCTCTGCCTCGAATCCGTAGAGCTAAAAAAAACAAGTCTCCAAAATTACAATGTCGGGGGGGGGGGGACCTAGATACATTTGGGGGGGGCCTTGAGCCCCCTAGCCCCCCTGGATCCACCCCTGTGTGAATGTGTTGGTTTTTTTCTAGTTTTTCCAGCTGGTGTGTGATATTTTTATTTAATGCCTCAACTATGATTCGTATCCATTATTCCTGGCAGTTTCTTTTATGGTAATGAGTTGTGTTTGGTTTGGGTTTTAGAATTCAGTTTATTCTGTTCAGCATGTATCTTACTGCAGCCTGTTTGTGATTGTATGGATGGTTGATGAGGAGTGTTTTATCTGGTTTTGTGGGTGTTCTGTAAATCTGGAATATATGATTATTTTCGTTCTTAGATATAGAAAATTTAATTCACCTGTGTGCTCTATTTGTAATGTGAAAGTGAAGTTTTTATGTCACTCTTTCACTCCGTCTGGCAAACATTCGTTCCAACAATACTGACATGGCAAATCGAAAAATGACTTAAAGTTCTCACATAATAAAACCTCGTTAACTCACCTGGGAAGTCATTTCGCCCGAGCGCTACAAGATCTTGGGTTTATTATATCAAGCAAAACGCGGTTAGTAGAAACGGCATTTATACAACATAGGAGAGCTCAGCCAGACACCAGCATTCGCCATGTTTTATTCTGCTACTGAATATTTATTCTTGCCATACAAAAGAGTGGATGTTGCATTGAATGTGACATACCACATTATCAAAGGATGTCTACGTTCAACACCTGTGGGGAAGTTGTCTTACCTTTCTGACACAGTATCTCCCGATATCCACCGTGACATACTACCTAGTGAAGGGCAAAACACCAAAGAATTTCCGGATGTCTGCTGACGTACCTGCACAACAAGATTTCAAACAATGCGCACAAGAGATATGAATCGCTGGTTAAAACCAGATCAACCTTATCCACATGATGATGATTGGGATTCTGCTTGAGAGCAGAATTTACCAGGCGTCACCAAATGCACTTCCAAATGCTAAGTCTCGATTAGAGCCAGTTCCTATTTGTTATTTTTTCTTCTGTTTTTATACTTCAGAGAAAAATTAATTTGATTTTAAAGCAATTAGTTTTTCCTGGATCATTGGTTGGTCCATTCATTCACACAAATTAGTTAGCGGTCTCCGATAGGGTAGTGGCTATTGAGCTGAAGAAAGGGGTTCGAGTCCAACAAAAGGAATTTAACGGTAATTTCTGAAATTGTGGTGTCTCTATGATAGTGATAGCAGCCTACATGGTATTTAGATAGATGAATAACAACTTTGGAGCTGGTTGCATACCTTAATTTGACAAAAGCTTTTCATTTATTATTACTTTTTGAGAGAAAGAAATTATTTAGTCACTCTGAAATTTATAAATATTACTATTCCTTTTTCCTCATTCCAGGCTTTACAATTCGTCAACGACGAGGTAGTTAAGGCATCCAATAACTAATGCGTTCAACATATTATCTCACATGATTTTCAGAAGCTATGGAAAACCGCGATCTAGATGCTCGTACTGGACTGATTTCTGAACAAGAACTCACTAATCATCCATCAGGTTTGGTATTTCGTATTGTTCTGATCTTAATTAAATTTACTTTGAAATTTTTCTTCAAACAGATAACCTAGATGATAAATCACGTCACAGTAAACTGAGAGGATGGAGATGAAATGTGTGCTAATAGCTAAAAACGTACTTTTATCCTGGAACTTTATCTACTTGGACTGGCGTCAGCATATCGCTATGACGTAGCTGAACCCGAACCAGTTTCGTTTCTCTTGGGAACTGAATCATAAAATCTTGTTTTCCTGTACTACAGTAACACACAACAGTGGCCAATAAAACGATTATGTTATACACCCTCCATTAATTTACGAAGAAGTTTACATTATGTTCATATTAAATGTAGAGGCACTTTTTCTCTGATTTTCCTTTACTGTTTATCTGTTCTATGCGTAGGTAGGAATTAGCAGAGAACCTCTTTCGATAGTACTTCTACTCTTCCCATTTTTTTTCGACTTCGGCCAAGGGACAACTATGTCCCTTATTTTCCTGTTCTTCTCTTCATTGCTCCAAATATTGCAACATCCTTTCACTGAGTTTGATTTTTAATTCTGCGTTCAAATTGTTTTTCCTGTATAACTTATATGTACATATAACCCTTTACAAGAATTATTTTCTGTTAACGTTCATTTATGCCCGCTTTAATTTTTCCGAAATCGTGTTTTGGATCTTCATAAAAATTATCAAATATTCTTTATGCCAGTCTTTCTGGATTCATCCTCATCGTCCATAATATCCTGAAAATTTTCATCTTTCACATATAATTCTTTGTTACTTTTTTCTTCCCTTCATTTCAGTTTTTTGTTGGTTCGAGAGCATTTAACTGAAGCTGTCTCTCATTTTTTTCTAATTCTTTAATTTCTCCTTTTTGTGTAAAGCAAAGTATTCTGCTGCATATAGTATCTGGCTTTTTAGCCGTGCTGTAGTGTAGAATTGCTGCTTTTAGTGTTGCTTATTTTTATTGTAAAGATATTTGTTAAATGACAGGTTGATTTTATGTTTCGAGATCCTCTTGCAGTTGTCCCTTTGTCTTGTTCAACAGGTCGCATAATTCTCCAATGTACTTAAAGAGATTTATTTTATTAATTTTTCAATAGGCCTACTTCGCCCTTAGGAATTCTGAATTTTTTTCAATATTTGACATTTATACTTTTTTAGTTTAAAAAATTTTCAGTTCTGCTTTTCACAAACAGGTCTTTCAAAATGTTAGTTTATTCTGCTGCTATATCTATGTTTTCTGAATGTACTGCTAAGTTCAGGATAGACAGTTTGATATCAGGTTGAAGTTGTAATAGCCTATTTTAGTTTTTTTTGTTCCTTGGTCTTGTAGGTTGGTGATACACTTCGTGATTTTTTTCAAGGAATTTATTGGAAAGTGATGGAGAAAGACACTCTCCTTGTTTGACTACTCTTCTGATTTGAAAGGATTCAGGGGTTTCGCCATGGAACTTGTAATAAGTCACGTTTCCAAAGCGACGCAGTGTGGACAGATAAGGCGAGGGCTATTTTTCGGCGTGCGGAAGCCGCGAGCCGGTTCGTCAAGCCACCCGCTGCGCTGTTGACAATAACAGCAGGGACAGCCAACCTACAGACAATAGTGACCCGCCACTCGGATATTCTTGTATCCTGTTACATGGAATGCTGCTCGGAGGGGGACTGGAGACGAGACACTTCTGGACTGTATGTCGAGGTGAGAGGAGGGACTGCGAGACCACCGCCATCCTCCGTGGGCCTGAGGATCATTTCCCGTCGCCGGCAGTGAGCAGTGCGCGGACACGGTAATGTGCCTATAAAAGTGAGACTTAGTGCAACATATCAAGAGCCCAGAAAATACCCCTGAGAAGCTACCCTGATTAGCTGGATACTTGTTTAAAATATTCAAATTTCACATGTCAAAATTGGATGTCTTTTAATTTGCATAATAAATTCATGTCTTTTGTTACCCATCTTTCATATTCTTGTAACCCCTGAGACATGTCATGTGCGAGGCTTAATATTGATATATTGATAGAGAAAGATAGAAAAGTTTCAATTGCTGACGCCATACAGGGTGTCTAAAAGGTAGAGCCACCCCCACCAAATGAGAGTATTACATATGGCGCGCCAACCTGCGGCCCGATTGTTTTGATATGTTGCAAACAAGTCGTAATAGTGAGTAGAACTCTCTGTGTTTTCAGCATTTTCCGGTGTGGCTGTAATAGCAGCAATCCAGCATGTACTATAATTATTTATGTCATGTGTAATGTTTGTATATTGTAGCAGCTAAGCTTTGTAAGGGCGATAAGGACGCAGTTACAGGCTGTACATGTGTCATACATTGAAGATCTGTTTGTTGATGTATATTGAAATAGGTCATGTTCATTGTGTTGTCCGAGTGTGGAAGTCGATTGATGAATTATTGCAAGTACTTGTGTGATACACTGCAGAGCTGGTTATCGGTTGTTTTCACACACTTTATCTATGTATTTTTTATTTTTATGGTAATGGTATTTTGTTGTGAAATTTGACTGTAAGAGCAGAGGTGTTGGAATAGAGAGATAGAATGTATGTCCATGTTACACTGATGTGACCTATGTTGATTTTCATTCCAATAGTTGACATTATTTGGAAAATGTCATATTCATTGAGTTATACTGCTGTAGAATTGGAGTTAAGGATGTCTGGTGGTCAGAAAAAAAAATGTGATAGCTGATATATGTGGGTTTTAAGATATTTGTTGAGGTTCGCATTTGTTTCGGTGCTTAGACAATTGGATGTTGATAGTGCTTTCCTGTTCTGTGAGTTGAGTTTTTCATGCCTGGCGGTCCAACCAGCGTTGTAATTGGTATATGTGTCTTATGCTAATTGATGGTTTGTTGATGTTTCATTGTTTGACGATGTTTGTTAGAGAGTTTATTGTGCTCGTGTTGTCCTGTTGTGGAAGCAGAGTTGATGTCTGACAGATCAGCGTTGAAAAACTCGTGGATTCCGAGCTATGTACCTCAGTTTGTAGGTTTCCTATGGAAAGAAGCAATTCCTTCTAAATGTTTTCGTTTGTCGTTGGGGGCTTCTAATTCCTGTGAGAGTTGCCAATGCGCTTGAGGTCGGGGAAGACCACAAATAAGTTACAAAAGACAGAAAAGCTGTCCATTTCATCATATCTGAGAGTGAAGAACGTGAAGATGGCTGAAAAGGGTACGCGAAGTGCAATTTCGGAACACCCTAACACGAATATCATAGACGACTCTTCAAGTCGCCAAGAAACCATGTCCTCTCCATGCATTTTGGGCGAAACGAGGGAAGGGGCGGGTATACCAAGTCGGGTTCTGAAGGAATGGTTGCCCAACAGAAGGAAGCAGCGAAAAATCCACTGAGCGAAGCCGACAAATTTGACCGTTTGTTCGCGATGATGACGGAGATAAAGAGCGGACAAGAGCAGCTGAAGTCTGAGATAAAGTCGGAGGTTTGTGAACTGCTGAAGCGAGAGATGGAAGGCTTTAAGAACACCATATCGGCAGAAATGAGGGAAGTCGAGGTAACAGTGAAAACGTTGCAGGAAGAACAAAGCAGATTATCCAGTGCTCTGAATCGCACAAACGAACAGGTGGCGGACACGCAGAAGAGTGCGTCGGAGACAAGTAAGAAAGCAGAAACAAGAGCAAACCAGCTGGAAAAGCGTCTCGGAGAAGTCGAATTAGGCCACAATGCGAGGATCACTCGACTTGGAGAGCTGATTAATGATATCAGCAAAACTGCTACTGAATCAAGAACGGAGTGTGAAAGTCTTCGCGAGGCACATGGAAGTTTAGAAACAAAAGTGACCAGTGAGTTGCGGGGGATGCGTGAGGAAATGACACCCGCGAGTGCCCCGGGAGTAGACCGTATGCATGTGTGCCACGCCGCACACTTGTCGATAGATTTGCCTCTCCCCCGATTCAGCGGAAACACAGGTACTCACCCGAAGAGCTTCCTGAAAGAGTTGGAGAGTTACTTTCGGGTGAAAAATGTTCCGGATCAGATGAAAATGCTAGTTATTTACCAGTCTCTCGGGGAAGAAGAGAGAGTCTGGTTCGATACCACTTGTGAAGAAGGGACGGCGTATGAGGATTTCAGAGAGATATTTTTGGAAGTATTTTGGGGGCGGTCGGCTCAAACCAAACTGAGACGAAGGCTGTACCAGGGACGCTACTACGCAGATCGTAAAGAATCTATGGCCACGTATGCTGAGCGTCTCGCAAAGTATTCCCGGTTTCTAGATCAGCCGCTCGATGAAAGCGAGCTCTGTGGGCTTTGCGGGCTCATTTTTCGCAGCAGGTACAATTGTTATTGAACCCCGCTGTTATCACCACCTTTAAGCAGTTTGTGGCTACCTTGAGGATGGTGGAAGAAGGAGAAGAACGTATGAGATATGGGCCTTCCGCATACGTCAACACCACGGGAGAGTAGGGCTTTGCCCAGTCATAAATGTTTGCATTCAGAAGATGGAGTTCGTCGCCCTCATCGACAGCGGTAGTGCTATAACGGCGATTGCGGAAAGATTGGTAAAACAAGCCATAGAGTCGGGAATCCCTATAAAATTCCTACAGGGTGAGAAGTTGTCACTGGTGCCAGCATTTGGGCAGAAATTGAAAACAGTTAATAGGCAAGCGTTACTGAGTATTACGCTTGGCGAAGAGAGCCTGGAACTGCTGGCATACGTTGTCCCAGGACTCAGCATTGGTCTCATAGTGGGAGCTGATGTTTTGAGTGAGAAAAGGGCTTGCATAAGTTGGGAGAAAAATACGATCACGGGATTGACGGCTAAAGAGATACAGTGGGATGCAAGCAGCGAAAGCTACGGCCTGCGACTGGTCCGCATCGAGGAGCCAGCGAGTGAAAGATTGCCCCAGCAACTGAGCGACGCTACATTGTTGCAGGTATGCGCGCTCGTGGATGAGAGAAATGAGATTCTGTGTGAGTTGGAGCGAAATGCAATGCGCAATGACACTCTGAACGTCACCAGATGGGGAAAGCTGAAAGAAGTGCTTCGCAGAAATCTGGCCGTTTTTTCTTACCGCCCAGGAAAGATCATAGGAATAACGCATGAGTTCAAATTAAACAGTGAAAGTCCTTTCCAAGCACACAGCTACCCGGTACCAGCAAAGCATCGAGAGGCGGTCAGGGATGTTCTGCGTGTGATGCTAGAGCATGGAATAATTTCGAAGGCCCCTTCGCCATACGTGAACCCCATTGCAGTTGCTGTCAAACGAGATGGAACCGCACGTATTTGCCTTGACGCTCGGAAGTTGAATGAGCGAATAGTAGGAGATGCGGAACGCCCGGAACCAATCGCTGATCTTATTAGTAGATTCCATGGCAAGAGATGGTTTTCCACCATTGACGTGACCGCTGGTTATCATCAGGTTTCCTATTCGAAGGAACCCAGTTCATGTTCAACCGAGTTCCATTTGGGGTTCGTGATTCGGCTAGTGCGTTTGTGCGAGCACTGAATGAAGTACTGCCAGCCGAGGTGAAGGAGTTCTGTGCAGTCTACGTGGATGATATCCTGGTATTTTCGGACTCCTTCGAACAGCATGTAGACCACTTGAATACACTGTTCGGTGTTCTGGCTAAGCGTGGGCTGACGCTGCGGCCGGACAAATCAAACCTCTGTGCACGAGAGGTCAGCTTCCTTGGGTTCCGGGTAACTCCGGAAGGTATAGAGGCCGCGCCGGAAAAGGTGGAAGAAATTTTACATTTCCCACCTCCCACGTGTGTGAAACAGGTGAGGCAATTCTTGGGAATATGTGGCTATTTTAAAAATGGTATTAAGGATTATGCACAGATAAATGAACCACTATATTTTCTGCTCAGAAAGGGTACCCGTTGGAAGTGGGGTAAAGAGCAGCAAGATGCGTTCCAACAGTTGAAAGACGCGTTTCGGGACAAAGTGACGCTCGCCCATCCAGACTACACGAGGCCGTTTTTCCTGAATTGTGATGGCTCTGGGAGGGGTGTCGGGGCAGTTTTGCAGCAGCAAGCTGATGATGGACGTCTAAGGATAGTGGCGACGGCTAGCCGCACATTGCGAGGGCCGGAACGGAACTACCATACCACCGAGGTGGAAATGCTTGCTTTGGTGTTTGCAGTAACAAAGTTCAGGCCGTACCTGGTCGGTAGCAAAACGTTTCTGAGGACGGATCACCAGGCGTTAACGTTCCTAATGAAGTCGAAGTTCACTTCGAGTCGGGTAACTCGATGGGCACTCCTATTACAGGAGTACGATATAGAAGTGTCGTACTGCAAGGGGGTGGATAACAAGATGGCGGACTGGTTAAGCCGTTATCCTAAGGATCTTATTCCCTCAATAGGCCATGCGGCAAGGGGACATGAGATTATGATCGCCGCTGCGAGAGTGATCGCTGGCGTCGACCCCTGCCAGTTCCGAAGTAAACTGATCCGTGAACAATGCAAGGACGAAGAAATAAGGAAAGTAAGGCAGTTCATCGGGGAAAAAAACGGAGTAGATCAGCGGATCCGTAGCGTAGCCCTGATGTGCAAAATTCATGAGGGTGTGTGTTTCAGGCTGGACCAAGCCATGGAGAACTGGCTCGCGTGGCTGCCACGGACAATGACAGGAGAGGTGGTCCAGATGTACCACGAGCACTTCGGGCATCAAGGCACAGAAAGGACGATTAAAATGTTACGTCGAGAGTGGTATGTGACCGCTTTAAAAATGTCTGTAGCGAAGACGATTCGCGAATGCGATCTGTGCCAACGGGTCAAACATCCGAACAGATGTTACATAGGAGAGCTCAGTCCAATAACCCCGAGTGCACCAAATGAGTTGGTGTGCCTGGATTTTTTCGGCCCGCTTCCGCGGGGCAGATTTGGCCGACAATACATCTTAGTGGTTGTCGACGCATTTACCAAGCTGGTCCGCTTGTATGCTACTAACACCACGACGACGAGGCAATGCCTCCGGATCATTCTGGACAAGTACGTGCCGGAGTGTGGCCGTCCGAAGCGCTTACTCAGTGATCACGCAACGATTTTCACGAGCAAGAGATGGCGGGATGCCCTGTCAAGGGCAGGAATAAAAGCTATATTCAGCTCTATCAGAAACCCTCAGAGCAACATTGTAGAGAGGTATAATCGTCAGCTGGGAGCATATTTCCGGATGTTAGTCGGCGAGAATCACGCCGGCTGGGTGAAGCATTTACCCAGAATAGAAGGTTTCTTTAATCTCAGTATTCATTGCAGCACTGGGCACAAGCCGGCGGAACTCCATTTCGGTACGCCCGCGGACACGCTGGTCGACCAACTAGTGGGTTGCCCAGAACCTGTGAGCACTGAACCAAGTGAGAGGTTGGCGCAAGCGAAGGAATTTCTGATGGAGAAGGCGAGGAAGCGGCAGGAGAGGGAGACGGGTAGAGAAGCCTATGTCTTCAATGCCGGTGATCTGGTATTGGTTCGTTGTGCACCTCAATCAGATGCTTTTAGGAAAAAAATTGCCAAATTCTTCCACCTTTTCAAAGGGCCATTCTGTATAAAAAAATCTGTAGGCAGAAATGCGTATTTACTTGTAGACGGCAATGTTGAGGTGGGAATCTATAATGCTCGTAGCCTAAGGCAATACCATCATTCATAGATGTGGAGGCTGTTGGTGATTTTCTTCCAGCTTGATGCGGGGATGTAGAGCATAGTGGTGATGGCGAAGTGATAATGCTGCCGCGAAGAGGGTATGGCGACGTTGTGGTAGTTTTTAAGCGACAATAATCCAGATTATTCGTCTTGACTTTAATCGAGTTGTCAATATAAGTAAGAAGTTCATGCACAATGGATTTTCAATGGTGATCCGCCGCAGAGCATGGGATTTGCTGTGGTTATGGCGATGTTGACTGGGTAGGAAGTTGTCTATGACAGCGTGTGGTCAGCGTTGACTCTCTGAACCTCTCGGAATAGCGGGACCGGCAGGTAGACTACTCCCCTAGTCATTTGAGTGGAACTGGATGCAGGCAGGTGTGTGTTTCTGGGTAAATGAACAGGGTGAGCTGACTGTTTGTTTGTGAAGAGGCAACTACCTTCGCTAGTAACGCTTGATTGTAGTATTGTTATGAATAGTGTTCCGTTGTCAATAGAGTAAATGCTCTTAGATTCGAGGTATGTGTACAAATGTTGTGATTGGTGCATCATCTGTCTTTAGGTTAATTGTTTTCATAGCATGAGTTTTGTTATTTTACGCTTTATATCTATATTAGGGGACATTGATTAATGATATTCCTCTCTAATCTGATGTAAGTATATTGTAAGAAACTGGATCATTAAGTTTAGATTTTATGTGATTATTGAGTGGCACTGATTGATATTGCCACGTGTTTTCATCTAAGGTTTTGTAAAAATTTGATCACAATGGTCCCTCAGATCTCCATATCCTTAACTGATATTTTAGAATAGTGGAAATGCATAGATTATAGGTTAAAAACAATTGGTAGTGAAGGACTTCAGCTGTGTAGAGGAAGAGTTGTGGAGGGACAACCTCACGTAAAAATGTCCATAGTTTCTTTTTTTTTTGAGGGACCCGTAACGCTTAAAGACATTCCATTGTTAATCTATAGTGAGTGCTTATGACACTATCATAAGTACTGTGAACCATTGTTTTTTTATTTTGTGTGTATATTTTTTATGTTGTGTGTATAATGTATAATGATAGATTAAGGCTGGACCCTGCTGTTATGTGGATGGTACACTTTGGATGGCTGATGCATTGGGGATTTTGCACACGAAGCGAGTTGTATTGTAAACATTCACAGTTTGGCGCCTTTAACGTGTCCTCACATGACATTTCCGCAGGGGAATTTTGATTGAAAATGGGTGAATGTTGTAAATATCTTATGAAATTATAAGTTTGCAGGGTTTTATGGCTTTGTAAATCAAGGGTATTGTTATCAAGAGGGCAGGAACTGAACTGAGAACAAAGTTGCAGAGAAGACTTTATAAGCAAATTTAAATTCCATGGAATTTAAATTTAGGTGGGTTGGTCGGCAAGCTGTAATAAGTCGCGTTTCCAAAGCGACGCAGTGTGCACAGATAAAGCGAGGGCTATTTTTCGGCGAGCGGAAGCCGCGAGCCGGTTCGTCAAGCCACCCGCTGCGCTGTTGACAATAACAACAGGGACAGCCAACCTACAGACAATAGTGACCCGCCACTCGGATATTCTTGTATCCTGTTACATGGAATGCTGCTCGGAGGGGGAGTGGAGACGAGACACTTCTGGACTGTATGTCGAGGTGAGAGGAGGGACTGCGAGACCACCGCCATCCTCTGTGGGCCTGAGGTTCATTTCCCGTCGCCGGCAGTGAGCAGTGCGCGGACACGGTAATGTGCCTATAAAAGTGAGACTTAGTGCAACATATCAAGAGCCCGGAAAATACCCCTGAGAAGCTACCCTGATTAGCTGGATACTTGTTTAAAATATTCAACTGAGCTAACCATCCGTAAAATTTCACATGTCAAAATTGGATGTCTTTTAATTTGTATAATAAATTCATGTCTTTTGTTACCCATCTTTCATATTCTTGTAACCCCTGAGACATGTCATGTGCGAGGCTTAATATTGATACATTGATAGAGAAAGATAGAAAAGTTTCAATTGCTGACGCCATACAGGGTGTCTAAAAGGTAGAGCCACCCCCACCAAATGAGAATATACATTCTTCTTCCTTCTCTTCTTGGCAACGAGTACGACAGCTGCGCTTTATTACAGCCTTCCAGTAATCTACAAAACTACTCACTACACACGGCAATCAGAATCGCCTGTACCTGAACGTTTGTTCAATAAAATCTCTTAGCGATAACGTCAACGTATTGACGGTTGATATACCTTGCCAAGAAAGAATTTCCTGTAAAGCACTGCTGTTGTATTTTTACGATATGTGCATTTAGATTCAAGAGAAGAAGCAGTATGGATAAAAAATATGTTGGAAGTGAACGAAGTTTAAGTACCCCACATAATACACAAGCTAAGTAATTAAGAAAATCCATTGCTAACGGGAGTCATCAAATATAATTCTTAGGAATAATGAAACAAATTTAATAGATTATAGTCCTAAACCTTCACGTCAGTTTGTAGAAGGAAATTTAGGGTGTGAGGTAAGTGCGGTAATAAAATTTTACATATCGAAATACTCATATGAACCTCAAAGTTCTACCCTTTCTTACAAATTGATGTTTTGTTTCTGAACTCATCAGGAAATGCATTTCTTAGAAGAGTTGTACCGATAATTTCCCTCCTAGGAACAGAAAAATTCACCTCTTAAGACTGGATCCCATTTGAATAGTTATGCTATTGGCAAAGTTAACCAGAGTCAGACTTATAAATTACGTTATTAATAGTGGTCAGCGAACAGTAATCACTAAGCATGTGAAACAACTCTTCGATTTAATACTTCACACACACATAAAACAACAAATTGTATTTATGAAAGAGAGAACTAATCTTCCATATTCTCTGATTTTTTTTATGGAGACTGTATGTTTGATGGATGAAAAACGTTATTCACTGAATCTTTATGTAGAGGAAACGGAAGGAATGAGCACAGATTTCGCTTTATAAATGTGATAAAGAATCTAAAACAGTATTCACCATGGCCAATGTTTCGTAATTCCAAGAATTCTTCTGCTATAATCGATGTTAATATTTGAACTCCGCTGATAGCGGTATCGATTATTTTAAATAATTAGTACAGATTATCGTGTTGCGGTAACAGTAGGCGGAATATGCAGAAAAATGGCCATTAACACAAAACAATTTGCCATACACTTTTTGTAGAAAACATACCTGATTCGTGGTATTTTAACTGGTCTCCTTCAGTTTTAGAGAAGCTGTAATAGAATTGAATTTGTATTTATAAAGTACAATTCATCATATTAAAAAAAGAAATCTTTTATACTGGATAATAAATTAAGAAATATTTTCAAACTGTCTCTTTCTAAGTAACAAAACCTAACCGTTCTTTTCTTTGATTAAAAAGTGTGCAGTATCCTGTTTAAAGTACAGCTTATGTCTATTTCAGTTATGTTAATAAAAAGGGATAATTTGTAATCTAGTTTCTGATATGCTGGGTGAAAATATAACGGAAAAAATGTTTTAAAGTAAGGGTATCCATATTTGATTTCTATTATTTGTTCGGAAAATTATATCGTTTTAATCTTAGATTGGCGCTAATTTTACAAATGACTTATTTCATTTAGCAAACTAATCTTAAAGCCGATTGCCATTAAATTTTACTTCAAGCAGTTTTCAGTCAGATATTCTTTATTAAGTTGCTAACGTTGAAATCAGATAATTAATAGAAGATACTTCTTTGAATATTCAAAATATTATATTAAAATTTTACTGTGGAATAATTATACATAACATAGCGTATTAAAATTAATAAAACGAAAAATACGATTTTACTTATTTATTTAATAGATACGTACGCAGAAATTTGAACATTTAAATTGATTAGTAAAATATACTTTTATATACCACGTAATCATGTCCAAAAAATTTCACTTGGGTCACAAAGTACGAAACAATCTCCGTAAATTACGGAATAAGATTTTGCTATTTGTGCGGACATCATGAAAATATTGTTCCCCTTGTTAATTTTTATTTTTTTAAGGCTAAAACTATGCAACTCAGCGCTTACTCTGATAGGTTAGATC
>JARYHS010007996.1:0-18000 GCA_031002005.1 Vandiemenella viatica
GAATTGAAGTATTTTCCCAACGATTTTCATAATTATTTGAGGATGGACAGAAGAAACCTATATACAATCTGTTATCGTTAGTTACTCTGTTGCGTCTAGTTGGCTATTTACTTCCGCGAGCGGTTCGGAAGTTGGGAGCTAGACTTCCGTTTTGTTGTTGGAAGTCTGAATACAAGTGAGTAACGATTTTCAAACTTGGGAACTCGGTGTGGAAAAGGGTTTGAGAAATAAAAACACATACAAGTTGAAATTACAATCAAACTTGCAACTCACGAAGCCCGACCTACTTCCACTGAAAATATTCAGAAATTACGGGAGGTACCTATTCCTCATCAGAATCATCAGAATCTGGAAACATCATAATCGCCGGTTCCTCGGGATATTCTCCAGTTGCCAGACTTTGCTGGTAACACCAGTGTAGAAGAATGAGAAACCCGAACGAAAGATACCACCCCTCGGGAGTAACTAGCTTGGGTCCTTCTATCTGCTGGTCCGTCATTTACAAAGACCCTTATACTTGAAGTCCCTAACAGCTAACAACGGCGACTACTGTGCCCTGCTCTGTCTCTGCTCCGCCCTACTCTACTCCCTCTCTGCTCTGCTGGTGATCCTCTGCCCTGCTGGTGGCCCTACCACCTCTTTTATATCGTCCGGTGACGACACTGCGTGTGTCTTCTCGACCTTCTCGAACATTCGGGTTGCGCTGGTCACGTATCCTACGTTCTTGCATCAGCTTTGTTTATCCTTCTGGAAATTTTCGTGTTTCCTGTCACGCAGGCTGTCGGGTCGAGGGCGTTATCGGGCGCTCTTCCGCTGCTTGTCAACACACAGTCCTATCTCCCCTCGCTCGACCTTCCGGCCTCTACTGTTTATGTTTACTGCCTCTGTTGATAAACATTGCTTTCTCCACAACATCCTACGCGTCTCCGAACACGTAAATCCTACACTTAATTGTGCAACCTGTACACCTAAGTACTTCTTGCGATTCATTCGCAACACCTCCCCCCCTTGGGGAAAATTTTGCAATCTCTCTTGAGAGTGCAAAATTTTCAAATTCTGTGTCGGCTGTGTGAGCTGCTTATTTATTGACAATTAATTTCTTATGCATATTACAATGATACATTAATTTTTACAATGTTTCACATATTTCACATATGTTTCACACATATTTCAATTTCTTTCTTATCTTGTCTTTACAATAGTGACAATTTTTAATATTACACTACATCATACATGTATTAATAATTATCTTACAATGTACCATTTCACTTTTTCTTTTGGAACAGTGTCTTATTATTTCCTAAAACTAACACAAAGCATTTTAATATCTTTTCCCACAATATGTTCATTATACATTCTAACGTTTGTCAGTTTTAGACAAAAACATCAATGGTCTCTTTTGTTCATACTCCAAATATCTGTTTGGATAACGCACACGGTCACTGATCACTGTATCACTGTTTTCGTTTACATACCTGCTTCTCACAGGCCCAAAAGTAATCTGTTCACTCTCATCATTGTTCATTCCAGCAGGATGATACCTAACCACCCCAGTATCACGGGTACTGATTTACAATCTTATTCTTAACACAAATCTTAGTGCAACAGTCATCACCTATGGCTTTACAGAAAAACCTAAAACAATCACGGCAACATTTACAATATCTACATACACAGAATATTATTATCAGCACTACTATCCCTGTCCCAGCATACCCCCATATTGGTATACTGTCTATAGAGAAAGAATTAAACGCTGTTCTTTGCTGGTATGTAATTTCATCTTCTATTTCATCTAGCTTATGCCCTGCTGCCGTTAAATCATCTAACTGTCGAACTACGGGTTCAACTGGTAAATATAGAGGAATTTCAGAATGTTTTTCTTTTCTTTATTTATTATACAACAATCTATCTCCATATTTAGATTCGGGACTATATCATTAATCGGTACCTTTGATCTAATGATATGCTCAGACTGTATTAATATTTGTGCACCATATCCCTTACATTTACTTAAGAATTTAAGCTTTCCTGTCCCTTTAATAATTACATCTGTAGGCTTATTTGTCATTACACAAAACTGTTAATCCTTCATCCTTTGGTGCTACAAAAAGCCATTCATTACCTCTTATTTGCGTCCATACGCTTTCATTCAGTGTAATAAACTTCTGAATACAATCACTTGGGATTTTTACTATAGGTTGAAGCATCCTGGCTTCACATACCTCATGATCATATGTTGACAATAAACAAATGTCTGTTTACAAATACTATGATTAGGTTCTAGCTTTTTGCATGTTAATTGGTCACTATCTAACTTTACATATTGCCGTTTTGCATCATCAATTAACAAAAATTCTTTTTCAGGCGCTATATAGGTAAATAATTGTTTACTGTGATTCACCTCAATTGGTAGGGGCCAAAGCTTATAAATGTTAAACATTTCACTGTCTACTAGCGGAATATTTAATACATAGCTCAATATATTTCCGAAATAAAGACATCTAGATCTATTACTCTCATTAATTGATACCCCTTGGCTTCAGACAATTCTATTGGAAATTGCTTATCTTTTATTTCGTCTTTAATCAATCCCAAGTATTTAACCACTTGTACTGGATTGACTAAATGCGGTTCAAGAATGCCTTTCTGTGCATTCACTATGGCAGTTATAAGCAAATCGTATTCTCTCTCAATTTCATTGAATATTGACATTAATTGTATCAGCTGTTCATTTAATGTGACTGATATGGCAAGCTTATCCATTCTTTTGTCTACGCTATTCTCATATTTTATGACATGCTCATTTAATTTTAACATCCCTGCAGTTATAACTTTTTCATTACGCTCTATCGAATTAACCGTGTGATTGAAGCTAGTCAATGTCGCTCTTACAATTGTAACTTGCTCTTTGGACAACTTTAATAATTGCTTCTGTTCATTTTCCAACAAATTAATTTTTGACTTAAAGTAAGAAGCATCATCTTCATCCAAAGTTCCAAATAGGACCTTGCTAAGTTCCCCTACAAAATTAAGTATTCCTCGTTTTCTTCTATTCTGCTCATGTCTAGCTAATTGCCCAATTAGGCTTTGTGAGGCTTCTATTTTGCTCACATGGTATTCTAATGCATGTTTTGCGCCCACACATTCTACTGTACTTACATTTATCTTTGTAAGTTTTTGATTGCAAAAGTCTACAGCCCTTGACGCTACATTTCGACTGGCTTCAAATTTCTCTCTTATGTCTTTTAAGTTAAAATAACTCACTATTCTCCAAGTAACAGTGTACAAACTTACTGTCCCTTTGTTGTCATAATACAGTCCTGGTGATGACTTGAATTTTGTTAACTGTAGATCCTGCTGTTGCATCGTTGACGTCACACTCATTATTAAGATGGCCACTACTATTCCACAGCTTACTGCCATCATTCCTGCAATTTTAAAAGAACTCTTTTAGTCTGTTGGCATGCACTTTTGTATATTTATTCTTCTTCAACTGAATTACTACATTTGGTCCCTTAGTCTCAATTACTGTATACGGACCCCTCCATTGACTGTCCAACTTTTTCGAACGGCCTCGTCTCACACTTTCATCAAATAATAAAACTCTGTCACCTGGTCGGAATACTACGGGATTTTGTGTCTTATCATAATTATCCTTACTTTTCATTTTCGCTTGCGCTGTCGCTTCTCGCGCTTCTTGATGCATTGCCCTTAATCTTTCTCTTAGTTCAATTACGTAATCATCGTAATTATATATTACCTCGGCTGGTTTCTTTTGTAGTACTCCCGGTAAGTTACATACTCTTCCAAAAAATAATTCGTGAGGCGTATATCCGGTAGTGCTATGCGGTGTTGTATTAAAAACAAACACTGCATATGGGATCCAGGACATCCCAATCTGTCTGACCTTTATTTATGTAGTGCCGAAGCATTTCCGTCAATGTGCGATGCGTTCTCTCTAACGCTCCATTCGCTTGTGGGTGATAACTTGTAGTGTGTATCTTCTCTATAGCGTAGTAATCTACATATTCTCCTCATTAGGTCACCCATAAAGTTACTTCCCATGTCACTTAATAAAATAGACGGTATTCCGAACCTTAGAATTATCCGTTCTACTAGCACTCTTGCTACCGTGTCAGCATCTTGCTGCTCTATGGGCTCGGCTACTAAAAACTTTGTCAAAGCATCCTGAAATGTCAGTATATACTTATTTCCTTTTTCCTGATTGCTGTAGTGGACCTACGATATCTATATCACACCGTTCAAACACATGCTCTGGAGTTCTTGTTATCTCCATTGGCATCTTTGTCTTACTCTGGGTAATCTTATTCTTTTGGCAGCTTTCGCACTGGCGAATGTACTGCTCAATGTCGGCTTTCATGCCTTCCCAGCTACAATACTTCCTAATTCTCTCATAGGTCCTACCTATTCCCTGATGTCCACCAATTGGTGATTCATGATATTGCTTCAATATTTTCATCTTCTCTTCCCGAGTAAGTTCTTTCTTATTGTTCGTCTCCGGTGATAATGTTCCCTTCTCATTGTCAGCAGTTGAGGTACCACTTTCTGCCTCTATTTCTTTACTTTCAGGTTTCTCTTCATCATTATCACTTATTTCGTCATCGGTCTCTCTAATGTTTCGGATTCGCGAAAGAGCGTCTGCAACTTGATTTCTTTTGCCGCTCTTATACACGATCTCATAATCATACTCCTCGAGTTTCAACCGAAACTTCATTAATCTGGATGACGGGTCTGATACACTATTAATCCACAATAACGGTTTATGGTCTGTGCAAATGGTAAATTTCCTTCCAAACAAATAGGGTCTGAACTGTTTCACTGCCCAACAAATGGCTAGCATTTCCCTTTCGATAGTGCTGTAGTTTCTTTCTGCCCTGTTTAAGGTCCTGGATACGTATGCTACAGGTAAGTCCTTACCAATTATACCTTGACTTAAAACAGCTCCTATCGCATCTTGACTTGCGTCTGTGGTTACTACGAAACTTTTTGTGAAATCGGGATACTGTAAAATGGGAGGATTCAACAATTTTTCCTTCAATTGTTGAAAAGCCTCTTCCTGTTTTGTTCCCCATATATATGTAACTCCTTTCTTTAGCAACTTCATACAACGGCTTAGCAATTTTACTATAATTACTAATGAAACCGTCGATAGTATCCACTCAAACCCAAGAATGCCTTTAACTGACTGGTATTACTCGGTTGTGGGTATTGTTTCACGGCTTCTACCTTTTTTGGATCAGGTTTCAATCCCTCCTCTGTGAGTACGTGTCCCAAAAATGTAACCTCTTTCCGTAGAAATTCACATTTGTCTACTTGTAACTTGAGGTTGTACTTTCTCAGTCTTTCGAAAACATCTTCTAATCTGGCATTATGTTCTTTTAGTGACGATCCAAAGATAATGACGTCATCTAAATAAATGAACACTTTCTCACCTTGCAGTCCTGTTAACACAGAGTTCATCAATTTCTGGAAGGTATTTGGTGCCGTCTTTAATCCCATAGGCATCCTTTTGAATTCATAATGTCCATAAGGAGTGCTAAACGCTGTCTTTTCCCGATCTTTTTCGTCCAATAAGACCTGATAATATCCTTTCGCTAAGTCCAGTGTCGAGAAATATTTTGCCTTTCCTAGCCCATCTAATATTTCATCAATTCGCGGCAATGGGAACACATTATTTACTGTCAGATCATTAAGTTTTCTGTAGTCTATTACCACACGCCATTTTTGTTTACCGCTTGCATCCATTTTCTTCGGAATTATCAGTACCGGCGAATTCCATGCACTATCACTAGGTACTACTATGTCATCCTGTAGTAGTTTATCTATTTCGCCTTGCAAAATTTCTTTTTGCGCCTCCGGTATTCGGTATGGCCTCAACCGAACTATCTTTCCTTCTGCTTCCGGAAGGAGTTTAATTTCATGCTTGACGGCCTCTGTATAACCTAATCTATCTCCCGGCAAATGGAATATGTCATTATACGCCGCACAAATCTCCAATAGAGCTTCCTGCTCTTCTTTGTTCAAATGATCGACCCGGAGATTTTCCTTTAGCTTGCTTAACCGCGATCTGCCCTCCGGTCGCTCTACTCTAACTTGCCTTACGTGGGTTTCTTTTAATTCTGGCATTTTCTCAGCTTCTACTATGGGATTTTCTAATTTAACTTCCTCTTCCGTAGTGTTTAGCATACTTGTGATGCACACTCCGTTTCTCACGGATACCAATGCTTCTGGCACAAATAGACCTGGTTTTACTTCTTGCTTTGGGATTATCACCTCTGATTCATCCCTCAACGTTACTCTTACTCTCACTATTTTTTCCTCGCGCGGGCCTACTACTATCTCATAGCTTTGAGCACTTCCAGCTCCTCCACTATGTCTATCACCACGTTTCACCACTTCTGCATAAGTGTGTCTTACATGGCCTGTTGCAACCATATTTGGTTTGCTCACCTTTGATTTCGCTAAAGAACCGGTACCTCCTGCGTTCGTTTTAGCACCTTTTCCGTGACAATAGGTCCCACCTACTGTCCTTGGAAACTTTCCGTCTCGTCCTACAGTTCCGTTAGTAGGCAGACTAACATTACTTCTTGTCGTAATCCCTACGACATTTCTCCCGTCCCGTCGCACTATTCCGTTAGTCGACGGACAATCTCGCCTTTTCACGGGGCCTACCGTCTTCGAGTCACCCAGTGCCCTCGGAATCCTTCTGTCACGTCTCACAGTTCCGTTAGTGAGCGGACAGCTTTTACCCGATGTCACAATCCCTGCAACACCTTGCCTAACGCCACGCCTCACAATTCCGTTAGTGAGCGGGCAACTTTCACCCGATGTCGCAATCCCTGCAACACCTTGCCTAACGCCACGCCTCACAGTTTCGTTAGTGAGCGGGCAACTTTCACCCGATGTCGCAATCCCTGCAACACCTTGCCTAACGCCACGCCTCACAGTTTCGTTAGTGAGCGGGCAACTTTCACCCGATGTCGCAATCCCTGCAACACCTACTTTCTTAACACAACGCATCCCACGTTGCGTCTGAAATGGCCCTTCTTGCGCGGTTTCCAAGCTAATTCGCTTCCCGCGAATCTCAATGGTCCTCCCACCATAATCTATTATGGCCCTATTTTGTGCCAAGAAATCCCTTCCTAACAAGCCTTCAAATGGCAAATCTATGTCCGACCCTATCACATAGAACTTTTGCCTTAGTACCAAACCCTTTTCGACTTGCAACTTAATTACTACGGAAGCTTCTGTTTTCACTATATTGTTACTAATCCCTTTAATTCTAATTTTTTCCACTAGTATCCCTTTTTGCTCCCTTAGGTATACTATCCTTTTTTATTAAGCTGATCTGTGCCCCACTATCTACCAGGAATTTCATCCGATTATGCTTTGCTCCATCACATTGCATCGTCACGTATTCATTTTTGTCTGTGCAGTCTACTTTATATACTTTTGGGGGCCTGGCGCAATGTGACTGCCTCATTACGCCACTTAACAGTTTACCGATTTTCGATCTTTTTCCTTTCCCGACCATGCATTTTCTCGGCAATCCCGTGCGTAATGCCCTTTTCGGTTGCACTTATAGCACGTAATTTCACTTGTATACGGTACCTTCTTCTTAAAGGGTGCTGTTTGGGCCGCTTGCCTAGCGCTACTTCTCGTCTCTCGCCGTGTTTCCATCGTTCTGACGGCGTTTTCTTTTTCCATCTTGTCTAACTTAGCAAGCAAAGCATTTATCGCTTTCTTATCCAGTTCGTCCTCTTTATCAATTACCCTTACGCGCTTTTGCGCACGACAATCTTTGGCTGTATGCCCGGATTTTTTGCAATTGAAACAGAATGGGACCGTTTTTCTTTCTACCTTCTGATTTCTGAAGGGATATCGTGAAACCGGTTTTTCTTTCGCTGAAGCAATCGCACTTTCCTCTGTGGCTGCGATTTCCACAGCTTCTGAAAGGGTAATCGTTTCTCCCCTGGCACGTACAATTGTTTTTATTCGATCATCATATAACCCTTGAATAAAAACAGCCCTTCCTAACTTTAATACAAGAGCTATGCTGCCTGCCAATTCCGTTTCTGCCATAACACCCTTTATGGCTTCCCTAAACTGATGCTGGAGTGCATCTATGCGCGAACCCCATTGCGCAATGCTCTCCCATGATTCTTGCCTACTAGCAAACATTTTGCATGCATAATAGTCTAGCGTTCTTTTGCAGCCATAGTTTTCAACCAATATCGCACGAACTGCCGGCCAAGTTGTAGTCAAATCTCTGACGAGCAATTTGCTTCTAGCTGTCGATACTATTCTGGCTTTAACAAATTTTAATAAGATCTCATGCTGTTCTGGCGCCACCAGTTCAAAAGCACTATCACAGTTATCCAAAAATTCATTTAACTGTGCCTTATCGCCATCAAAAGAATGAGGAATTAATTTAATGACTTCATTTAAACTAATATACGCCTCTGAGGTGATGACTGCGCCTCCTGACTACTTGGCATTGCATCGTTAGGCATGCTTGCTGTGCGTATTATCTCACCTGCTGGAATTGACTTCTAAACGACGTGCGCTGCTCGTTTGGCTGCTGACTGCGGCTGATGACTGCTGACTGCGGCTCGTCCTGCTGCCCTCGGCTGCGTCGCGCTGACTGCGGCTGCGTTGCGGTGACTGCGGCTGCGTTGCGGTGACTGCGGCTGCGTCACGGCTGCTGTTGTCGACCCTCGTTGACCTTGGCTGCTACCCGTCTTGTTGTCTCGTGGATGCTGCTGGCAGGTTTTCTCCGCTGTCGAGTGACCCCTCTCGTGGTTGACCAGTGGATCCTCTTCTTCTTCTCTCGACGCCTACTTATTTGCAGTGACCTCCCCCTGTCGGCTTCGTTCTCCAAGCCGTCAGTCTTACTTTGACTTCGGGCTGAGTTCTACAGAAGTGCCCACACCTATTCCTCAAATTTGTGGCCTATATTGCCGATATGCTGACCTTTGGCCAACCCTGGCTAACTATTGGTCAAGCAGTATCTAACAGTGGCTATCCTGGCCAAACAAACTAACAGTGGCTATCCTGGCCAAAACCCCACACTATTGACACCAAAAAATTATAGGTATGTTGCGTCTAGTTGGCTATTTACTTCCGCGAGCGGTTCGGAAGTTGGGAGCTAGACTTCCGTTTAGTTGTTGGAAGTCTAAATACAAGTGAGTAACGATTTTCAAACTTGGGAACTCGGTGTGGAAAAGGGTTTGAGAAATAAAAACACATACAAGTTGAGATTACAATCAAACTTGCAAGCTCACGAAGCCCGACCTACTTCCACTGAAAATATTCAGAAATTACGGGAGGTACCTATTCCTCATCAGAATCATCAGAATCTGGGAACATCATAATCGCCGGTTCCTCGGGATATTCTCCAGTTGCCAGACTATGCTGGTAACACCAGTGTAGAAGAATGAGAAACCCGAACGAAAGATACCACCCCTCGGGAGTAACTAGCTTGGGTCCTTCTATCTGCTGGTCCGTCATTTACTAAGACCCTTATACTTGAAGACCCTAACAGCTAACAACGGCGACTACTGTGCCCTGCTCTGTCTCTGCTCCGCCCTACTCTACTCCCTCTCTGCTCTGCTGGTGATCCTCTGCCCTGCTGGTGGCCCGGCCACCTCTTTTATATCGTCCGGTGACGACACTGCGTGTGTCTTCTCGACCTTCTCGAACATTCGGGTTGCGCTGGTCACGTATCCTACGTTCTTGCATCAGCTTTGTTTATCCTTCTGGAAATTTTCGTGTTTCCTGTCACGCAGGCTGTCGGGTCGAGGGCGTTATCGGGCGCTCTTCCGCTGCTTGTCAACACACAGTCCTATCTCCCCTCGCTCGACCTTCCGGCCTCTACTGTTTATGTTTACTGCCTCTGTTGATAAACATTGCTTCTCCACAACATCCTACGCGTCTCCGAACACGTAAATCCTACACTTAATTGTGCAACCTGTACACCTAAGTACTTCTTGCGATTCATTCGCAACACTTTTTCCGCCAGTTATTGTAGTTGTTTGAGTTTGAATTAGTTTTATTTTATTTTGGGAAATGTTAGTGTTTGTAAGCATAGTAACTTTTATGTGTGCAGATTGTATGTTATTTAATTTAATAGTTTTTGGAGAAATGTTTCATAAAATGAAATGAAACAATAGATTATGAATCATGTGTAAATTTGAAAGACATGGGTACCTTACATGTCAGCAGGAGAGGCAATGTTTAGGTGAACTGACTCCATCTCATGAGTTTACATTCTGATGATTGTCAGACAGGTCTGTGAACAGTTGCTGACACATAATTCTTTCGGGCAGATATTGTGTTTGGTTTGAATATGGTAAGCCTGGTGCACTTGGGAGACTGAAATTTGGACAATGGATTATGTCAGTGTTTGACAAATGTCACTGGTTTTTAGCAGCATAACATGGATGTTCGTTGTTTTTATCTTTTTTAAACTGATCATTTCATATAATTTTCATAAAAGTAAATGAAATTACAGGTTACCAGACGTGTGAATTAAAAAACATGGGAACCTGTCAGCACAATTGGCAATGTTTTGGTGAATTGGCGAGTTTATTATGTCTCATGATACTGAATCAGGTCTGCAAACTGTTTCTGCTGCAACACATATTCTAACAAGATATGTGTACTCCTGTGTATAGTAAGCTGTGTGTTCTTACTAATATTGTGATTGCATGTAATATATAAAGTAATGCATCATTAAGGTTTCATAAGCTCTTTAACACTCGATTGATGGAAGCAAATAAAGCTTTTAGCATAGCAATTAAAGTCTGGAAAAATTGTTTCAATAGAAAAGTAGATTTCGAGTACAGCACATCTGGACTGGCAGTAATAACTGAATGTTGCAGAAATCCTCATTATTTATTTGATACTCTAAAACTTTTGGTTGCCATTTTGCAAGCTTTGTCAGAGATACTATTTATGTTTGCATACCAACGAGCACAATTATCACAGACTAAGGTCATTACCATTAATAAAATTATTGGTATTCTTTAAAATTTCTGCTGCCTTATTCACTCGGGTAGGCCACTAGTGATGTCTCCACAGCAGCCTCGTGACTTCAAGTTTTATTTGTGCCTGGTGTAGTTGGCATGGGTGGATTTGATGGCTTTTATTATTAATAGTTGTGAATATGTTCTCTCAGCCTATTTGTCACACAGTGTGACCTGTCCCTCTCATACAGACACTGCAACAACTGCTTTGGATTTTAATAAACACCTGTAAACTGGTGGTGGGTGTAAATGGTCTTTCACCCTGTTTGCTGATTGGCCAAGTTTGCAGTGAGCCTTATCTACTGTTCCCACCTCCACCCGCTTTTGCAATTTTCCAGTCCGGTCCTGTGATACCTTGTTTGAGAGACAGGTGAAGTTCATTGGCCTCAATGAGTGAAGGAGGCAGCAGAAATTTTATGGAATACCAACACTTTCAATGATGACAGTCGTCTATTTCTCTGCAATGCTTGGAGCTTGTTGCTATTTATATGTATATAGTATCTCTGATGAAAGCTGCAGATGGCAGCCAAATCTTAGCCTATCAAATAATACAGCATTCCTCCAATTTGGTATTAACAAAGACGTCCCACGGAAGCCTGAGAATTCATTAATTGGCCATGTTTCAATGAACTGACTTTATCTCATGAGTTTACTTTAGTTCATGATTCTGAATATGTTTTGTAACTGTTGTAACTGAAATATTTTATTGTCTGAATAAGGACTTGATATTTGCCAAATGTTACTGTTTTTAAACATTATAACCCCGTATGAGCACAGTTTGTATCTTGTTTAAATTGTATTTTTCACATTTTTTCCATGAAAAGAAACTAAAGATTATCAGTCATCCTTGCATTTGAAAACCAAGGAAAACTTAGGGTGTCAGTACAATTGGCAATGTGTTGGTGAACTGACTTGGTTTCATGAGTTTATTTTACCTCGTGGTACCGAGTCGGGTTTTCGAACTGTTGCCATGGCAATCCATTTTCTCACCAGCTATAGATTCACTTGTGGATGGTAAACTGGGAGGGACTTATCAATATTGTAATTGCAGAAGTTTATATGTATGCTAGCCTGCCAATAAACTGTCAGTTAAATAAGTTACGATATCTGTTTACTCCCTATGATGGGCATTCTGAAACAACATTGTGCCTTTCATGTCACACACAGGCTGATGATTTCAAGATACATGTGAAATTTGCCAAATGTTCATACCTTGGATTACAGGACATCTTAATTGGGAATATTTCATTAGAAGACAGAAGTAGAGTGAATGGGAGTGTACAAGGCGTATATTGAATGATGAGGCGTGGAAAGATGTTGGTGTAAGAATTAAAAGTAACACATTGAAGGGAAAAGAGACAATGACCCACAGATGGCACTTGATTTCAGGGCACAAAGGGTGTGGGAAGATTTTTTTCATAGGTAGGGGATCATGGATTGGAATAATTTACCAAGAGAATTAATTGATAATTTACAAAAAATGTTGAAAACATTTAAAGTTGAAATTTGTAGAGGGAAAAGGTAGGTGGGTACAGGAAAGGGAGAAATGGGTGTATAGGGAGATTGCCACTGGAGCTTGCACCTCATCACAATTAAAATTAAGTATTTATTGAACTGGCTCAATCTTTTAAGTTGATTATTACTCATAATTCTTAGTCAGGTCTGAATAGTGTTGCAAATTGAAAAAAAAAAAAAAATCAGGTTTGTGAAAAAAAAAACTTAGCACCCTTGTTTATTTTTCAGAAAACAATATATTTGATAAAATATAGTTTCATTTATTGAACTTACATTTTACATGTGTGTTTTAAATCTTACTGAATCATTTAAAGTCTTACATAATGATTCATAAATGTATCTATATAGGTAACATAATTTTATTTATCCTCTATATCAGCACAACATTCACTAGTATCAGCACTACATTCACTAGTATCAGCACTACCAACACTAGTTTGGTCGGTGTCGGAATTTTCTGATTCTTCTGTCTCCTTCAGAAATAGTTACATTTGATTTTAATTTAATTTAATTGCAATGGAGCACAGGCTCCGGTGGCAATTTCCCTACACACCCATCTTCCCCCTATCCTGCACCTACCTACATTTGCCCTCTACAAATTTTATCTTTAAATTCTTTCAAAGTTTTCAGTAAGTTATTCATCATTTCTCTTGGTAACTCATTCCAATCCCTGACACCCTTACCTACCTTGTGCCTGAAATCAAGTGCCAGCTTGTGGTCATGGTCATCATGCACTACTTTTCATACCTATTGTAATATCTTTCCATGCCTCATCGCCAGTATATGCCCTGTACACTCCCATGACCCTCCTCATTCTCCTCAGTCTTGCATGAAACCCATTCCAGCTCCTTTATCATATCCGTCACTGATTGCATTCTGCGATAATTTCCAGAAACAAATCTAGCAGCCCTTTTTTGCACCCTCTCCAACTCCTGTATTTGATACGTAAAATGAGGGTCCCATACTACACTACCATATTCGAGCAATGGTCTGACCAAAGTTTTGTAACCCAATTCTTTGACTTCTCTCATACATCCCCTCATCACTCTCTCCAACAAGTGCAGAACTTTTAAACCTTTTCCTACCACCTGTCCTATGTGTCCTGCCCAGTTAAGTTTATTATCAAAAGTAATTCCAAGATATTTACATTTCAAGTCTTCAGCAAGCAATTATTTCCCCACCTTATATTCATAATTAACCTTTTGTTTTTATTTGTGTATCTAATAAGCTGACTCTTCTTTGCATTTATCTTCATTCCATGTTTACCAACCCTATTAGATATCCTGTCCAGATCACCCTGCAACTGTTTACAATCCTCTATCATTTTGATTCTTTTATACTCCATTATGTCATCTGCAAACAATCTAATTTCAGATAGTAAACAATCAACACAATTATTCATTAGAATAATGAATAGCAATGGTCCCAAAACGCTACCCTGTGGCACACCCATTTTTACTTCAACTTCTTTTGATACTACATTTCCTACCCTAACTTTCTGTTTTCTACCTTTTAAGAATTCTTACTGGTTGTTCTTGTATTTTACGCAAAAATTGTGAGAAAAGCACACACTGTGCATAGAAACTGTGCCGATAATTCTTTATTATGGTCATTTATGCTTAAATTTAATCTATTATCATACAAAAAAATGGAGCTTTATTTCTTTTTAATCGTTGGTTTACGCCAACGGATGCAAGGAAACGATTCATAATTACTGACAGTTTAATGACTCAGTATCACTATATACTGAGAGTATAACAAGTATACAAATATAAGGAAAGCACAATAAGTAACAAAAAGAGGCAACAAACGTAGAAAAATTTAAGATTCCTAATTTTTTGAAAAGATCTGTAGGTCTACAGATAAATTCATAGGGCTGGCAGCACTAGTTCAAATAGTGAGTATCAAACCAAACAACGGGGAATGGGGATTCCTTCTCACACAACCTAGCCTCTTTGGGAAGTCCCCATTCATAAAAGAAAACTTCAGTAATGTTGCCAATATTTTCATAATTTTCTTTTCAACTGAACCAGAAAAATATGGTGGATTTAAAAATTATGATATGTACTTAGTATAAACTCGAAAACAGTCATGTTGAACAATAAATGCCTTACAAATTTGAAATTCAGTACTTATAAAAAAAAATATATCCCAGAAAAAATAAAACCTTGTTTTTTTTTTTCAAGACAGAAAATAAACGTTTTTTTTTTTTACAAACACTAGATCTGAATTGTTGCTGATATGCACATTTTCTGCCAGATATGGTGTTTGTGAGAGTTTGGTAAGCCTGGTGGGCTTAGAAGAGTGAAATTAGGCAACGGATTTGATTGATATTTATTTGACACATATTACCATTTTTAAGAATTATAACATGGATTTTTCAAAGTTTGTAACTCACTTGAATTTGTTAGTTTTACATAATCTTTTTCATAATAGGAAATTTAATAATGGGTTTACTGTTATGTGTGAATCTTAAAAAACATGGAAACCTATATGTCTGCTCAATTGACAATGTTTTCGTGAACTGACTCTCATGAGTTTATTGTATCTCATCATACTGAGTCAGGTCTGCAAACTGTTGCTGCTACAGCATATCAGCATATCATTGTGTAGTAAACAGAATTGTCAATATCATGATTGCAGGCAATATGTCAGAAGTTTATATATGGTAGCATGGCAAGAAATAGTTAGTAAAGTAACTGTTGTAATAGCTGTCTACTCTGTGGAATGGGCATTTTGGAACACAGCATTGTGAATTCACTTTCTGTAACAGACTGGTGGTGTCAAGAAATATGTGAATTTAGGAAATGTCGGAACCTTGCTTACAGCACTTCTTAACTGGCAAAATTTCATTGAACTGTCTCAGTTTCATGAGTTTACTTTATCTCTTGATTCTCAGTGACGTCTGTGAACTGTTGCTGCCACAGTACTTTTTCCGCCAGTTATTGTAGTTGTTTGAGTTTGAATTAGTTTTATTTTATTTTGGGAAATGTTAGTGTTTCTGAGCATAGTAACTTTTATGTGTGCAGATTGTATGTTATTTAATTTAATAGTTTTTGGAGAAATGTTTTCATAAAATGAAATGAAAAAATAGATTACGAATCATGTGTAAATTTGAAAGACATGGGTACCTTACATGTCAGCAGGAGAGGCAATGTTTAGGTGAACTGACTCCGTCTCATGAGTTTACATTCTGATGATTGTTAGACAGGTCTGTGAACAGTTGCTGACACATAATTCTTTCGGGCAGATATTGTGTTTGGTTTGAATATGGTAAGCCTGGTGCACTTGGGAGACTGAAATTTGGACAATGGATTATGTCAGTGTTTGACAAATGTCACTGGTTTTTAGCAGCATAACATGGATGTTCGTTGTTTTTATCTTTTTTAAACTGATCATTTTCATATAATTTTCATAAAAGTAAATGAAATTACAGGTTACCAGACGTGTGAATTAAAAAAACATGGGAACCTGTCAGCACAATTGGCAATGTTTTGGTGAATTGGCGAGTTTATTATGTCTCATGATACTGAATCAGGTCTGCAAACTGTTTCTGCTGCAACACATATTCTAACAAGATATGTGTTCTCCTGTGTATAGTAAGCTGTGTGTTCTTACTAATATTGTGATTGCATGTAATATATAAAGTAATGTATCATTAAGGTTTCAAAAGCTCTTTAACACTCGATTGATGGAAGCAAATAAAGCTTTTAGCATAGCAATTAAAGTCTGGAAAAATTGTTTCAATAGAAAAGTATATTTCGAGTCTAAAACCAAGACAGTATCATATAAGTATACAAAGCCGAAAATCAAATGCCAATTATTAGTAACATTTTCAGAGGTTCTCTAATAAAATTAATCATTTTGATGCAAAGTTTATATAGTCAGAAAATTTTATTTAAGACACTAATTCAGTTTGAAGGTTTCATTTAAGCACAAGGTAACAGGAAAACCGAGCCAGTTGGTTCATGTAACCATCCGACGAAAAACATGTGGAAGCAAAAGATTTTAAGAAAATAAATAAAATGACATTTTTTTAAATAAATAAATGGAAAATAACAATTGCATTGTCATTTCGGAACATAGAGGTTTATAATAAAATTTTGAGTTCGTAGACGTACTTTAAATAGGTATTTTCAATAATCAAAATATTCAATGTGGAATATAAAATAGTAACCAAGTCTAGGCTTAAAAGAATATTAAATAAAGTAATAATATGATAACAGTAGATAGGTAATAATACATTAGAAAAATTTTTTAAAAAAGGGATTACACAATAACAGTTTCAACACGATACTGAAATAAAGGTATCTCAGAGGGGAAATGGTAATAATTAGAAATAGCATAAATGTGGAGTAAGAATAGCTGAAACACTATTTAAAAACACATTTAAATAAGAAAGAAATGGAAATTGAAAGTATTAATGCCATATGTGGAAGTCAGGGGTGGCCCTATCAAGTTTTTCAGATGGTGCAAGATCTCGTTGTGGCACCCTTAATGTGCAATCGCTTACTCATGATTAAGGTGTCCATATAAACAGACTGAAGATAACATACATTTTTTTTACATCCTACTAAATGTAAAAGTTCGTTTGCATGTATGTTTGTCACTGTTTCACGTTGAAATGGCTAAACAGCTTAGGATAAAATTTGGAATAATGTATTGCCCCTCTATTTTTATACCGATCAAAAAACTGGTTCCTGTGGGATTCAAATACAAATATGTATATGAATGCATTATGAATTCCACTTGAACAAAGCAGCAGGCAGACAAAGTCTTATATATTAATAAACACTCGAACCTCAGAAAAATTACTGTAGGATAACAGTAGCATGAATGAGAAACAACAATAAAAAAGAACAATATATGTTTGGAAAATTTTATTTAAGCTACTATGGTGTATATAATGCTCCCATCACGTATATGTCAAACAAACATTGTTTTTAATATATATATATATTTTAAACAACCAAAGAGGAATTAAAATCATAGCTAAAAGGCCTAGATTGCCACCTTCTTCGCTTTTGCCCTTTGGCAATGTTATTTTATATAGATAAAATTGCAGGATTTGACAGTCTTGAATCTGAGTTTACTGTAAATAAGTTTTGATAAGTTTTAATTTACTGAAACTTTGTTCTACTTTAGCGACAGTTATAGGTATGGTTAGCAAAATTCGAAATGATGTCCACACATTCGGAAATATATCCTGCCAACCATTTTGTTCTGCCAATTCAAGCCCAATCAACAATATTTTCAGTTAGAATGTTCCTCAACCAATTCACAACCAGAAATGTCACATTTTCTCCATTAATTAAATTTATTTCTAAAATCTGCATAGGTTTATTCTGATTGAGACTTTTCATGAATTGTTTTGATAATGTGTAAGAATGACACTGTATCATTAAAACTGGAATATATATGTAAAATGAGTGAT
>JARYHS010007997.1:0-30198 GCA_031002005.1 Vandiemenella viatica
GTTTCTGATACTGATTGAAGTCTGTGATTTATCTATGACTGATTTGTGGACAGCAAATGCTGTGCCAAACATTGTTTGTGTTCCTCTTCTTACTGCAGGTTTGCCCTTATAAATCCTATAATTTTCCGTATTGAAATGACTCTCGTCTGTGAATCGCGTCTCCTGTATTGCAAGGATCTTGATGTGAAACTTTTGTAGTGTGTTTGTGAGTTGTTTAAGTTTACCTACTTTCACAAGGGTATTTGCATTGAGCGTGCCGATGTAATGCTTACGTAGAGGTTTTGAGAAGCTCCGATCCTTCTCTTCATGATGTTCCTGGTCCCCCAGAATCCGATGACCAGGAGAATCCAGCACATTGACTGGTGCCTGGGGTAGCAGGTTATTTCCTTGTCGTTCCATCATGATTATTTGAAGTTGAGGGTGATTGTGGTATACCTCATGTGAAGTATACGGGTGTTACAACTGGATTGTTGAGTTCCAGAGGATAGCCAGATGGAAGGCTTTGATGCTGTTTTGGTCCACGGGTGGTATTTTATTTCCCACCTACCCTGCATATCTGCAGAGCGTTCCCCTATCCGCCACCTGGGGACGCGCCGGATGGGGGACAGCAAAACCCCTCACCGGCATATATATATATATTATATATATATATAAATTAGTTCCAGTATTATTTTTATATTGCACATATATTTTCTCAGGGTTAATAGTACTTAATTATAATACATTTAAAATCATCAGATACAAGTAAATACAACTATTTCAATACTTAAAAGAGTATGGTCCAATATTGGATCGTATGACACGTGACTCAGATGAACACTGCTGATGTGCATATCGATTAACTTTGATGTCATCCTAAATAATAATCGCGAATCACTTTGTCGGTTAATTCGCTCACAATGTCTTGCAATACCTCGGAACCAGGTAGCTCCACTTCTTCCTTACAAGCATGATGTGGGTCACTGCTGTAGATACCTCCGAAGTATTGGTGATATGATGGAAAAACAGCGTTTTTACACCTGAAACCATGAGTACGCCTAAAGCAGACGGAGCGACATTCCGCAGCGCGGCGGTCGAGGAGGCGGCCGCCCCAACGGTTCACACGAGGTGACTATTCAGTCCCGGTCAAACAGAGCGCGGACTGCCCGCGCGGCCAGAACGCGGCGGTCTGACGGCAGTCCGCCGAAGTTGTAGTGGACGAACAGAGGCGCGGGCAGATGAAGGGCGGACCAGTGTTGAAGCAATCGTGGACGAAGGATGGGGTAGTTCATTTTTTTTCAAATTATTATTATTTGTGTCTGCTCTCTCCTTATTAACGTGTACAGCAGTTCATCCGACGAAGAAGAATTGCTTCTTCTGCTCGCTTTAAATAGTTCAAGGCAATAAAGTCAGTTTATACTTCACAAAACTATCTTGCCGCCTAAACCATTACCTGATACAGACACGTCCATTCCTCACGTATTTTTAGGCGATGGAAGATTCAAACTATAAACTTATTTAAATGCGTCCTTTTGCAAAAACTAGTTGTAAATGACGAAAGGGAAAAAAAAAAATCATATTTAAGTAGAAAATACCTTTGCAAGATTAGCTCAAACGTGAACGTATATATATATATATATATATATTATATATATATTATATATATATATATATATATATGGCCAATAGAGTTGGATGTAGATGGCGCAGTCCAAGCTGTCATAGCTATATGTTGCTTTCACAATTTCGTAAGAAGTTACACAAAAAAGTTCACTGAAATTGAACTACAAGTTGACACAATAGTAACAAATCAACATGCCAATGTTTTCTCACCGCAGGATGATTGAGAGAAAGATCAACTGCTGCTGAATATGCGGTACGAAACATATTCTAAATTACTTCAACAACGAAAATTCATTTTAATATTATGATAATTATACTAATATATTATTGCATCTATGGGTTATGGAAAATACAAGATGCGGTGTAAAATAAATAAATGTATACTTTCTTGTCTGGTTGATCTTTTGAGCTTTTCAGCTATTTCATTCCACGTTTTGCTTTCTTGGCTTGTTTTTGTACTCAGGAATGCCGAGATTTTTTATAAAAATGAACATTCTCGAACGCACTGAATGAGACTTTCTGACTCGTCCACCATTGCCCGCCGCGGACTCTGTGGAATTCACAACTTGCCCGCCACGGCCCAGGCACCCGCCGCGCTCTGTTTGACTAGGTTTATGCAATACTATGTACCACAGAGTCAGCGCAGACTGCCCGCGCGGGCTGTCCGCGTTTAATCGCTTTCGACCGCTATGAAATTCAGGTCTTCAGTGTGGTCCTAAAATGCGGTTACCGGTAATAGGTCCCGGTCGGGAAAATCCGGTAATACATCGTGGTCCGCGTTTTTTTGGCCGGCATATTACGGTATTTCTGTGCACCGGGGGGGGGGGGGTGAGACCCAATCACCACACTTCCCTGGGCAGGTTGACACAAATTTTTCTTTCAGAAGTTGCTATTATAAAAATGACTGTTACCAAACAGTGCACACGATTTCAGTTTCAGTGACCATCGATACTAATGGCACATGAAATCAGTTGGGTGTGATGAGCACTGAGGTGTATTGTAAAGACATGCTGTCCTCTGCCCATCTTGTAACACCTCAATCGGGACGTGGGGTGTGGAGTTCCTTTCCTCCAGTTGCTTGTATGTAAGTGGTGAAGTAAGGAATTGTGTTGTATACATAGACATATGTGTTTCTGCGTGTTCCTGTGTGTCTAATTATGTTGATAGGAGTCTACTCGATCTCGAGATTTCAACATCAGTAACCACCTATGTGTTGATGGTAGATATAATCAGTTGGGTGTCATGAGCACTGAGGTGTGTGGCAAAGACATGTCACACTTCGCACATCCTGTAACTATTTAGCCCGGAACCAGAGTGTTCAGTCCCTTTCTCGAGTTATGTGTATGTGAGTAGTGATGTATGGATCTGTGTGTATGCATGGTCATGTGATTGTGTGTGTATGTGTGTCTTTCTATGTGGTTGTATGTCTATCACGATAGGATTATACTCCACTTTGAGATTTCACAATGACTTGCTACCTATGTGTTGGTGATACATATAATAAATTCGGTGTGATATTTAATCCGTATGGCATAAGTTCTGAGGTGAATAGCGAAAACATGTCATCCTTTGCACACACTCTAACATTTCTGTCTGATGATTTTTGGCCAGTCATGGGCGGATCTGTCCCACTTTTTCATTGCCATGATTGGGCTAGTTGTTGTGTCGTGCTCGCTGTAGGCATGGAAATGCACGTGTGTCTGCATCTTTCTGTGTATGTATAAGTAAATATAGTGATACCTTCCTTCAACTTGTTTGTCTGGACGTATGATGTACTGATCCTACACTTATGTTTGTGTGTGCTTATGTATAGTGACGTATGGATTTGTGCGTGAGACCTAGTATGAATATGGGAATTATGTGATCTGTCTGATGACCAAGTGTCTACTGCTTCTCATGGTACCTAGGGCATTTGTTACTGTATGTCAGAAAAGGCTTACGTGTGGGATAGACGTGTGGTGCTCTACAGCTACTCATAGTACCTGGGGCATATGTTACTGTATGACATAAAAGGCTTAGGTGTGTGGATAGATGTAATAGTGCTTATGTGAACAGTTTTGTACCTAGAGACACATGATACTGTATGGGAGAGAGGTCTGTAGTGTGAGATAAATGAGACGATTTTGATGTGAAGAGTTTGGTACCTATAACACATATATTTTTTGGTCAGTCGTGAGTCATTGGGGTTCTGCACCACTTTTTCACTGCCCATAATTGGGCAAGTTGTTGTGTTGAGCTCAATGTAGGCATTGAAATGTGCGTGTGTGTGCGTCTCTCTCCGTGTCTGTATGTGTAAATATAGTAACACATTACTTAAACTCGTCTGTCTGGATGTATGATTTGCTGTAACTCCACTTAAGTTTCTTTGTGCTTGTGTGTGGAGACGTATGGATTTGTGGGTGAGGTCTATCATGAATATGAGCGGTTCTCGCATCTGCTGATAGTCAAGGGTCTATTGCTTCTCATGGTGCCTGTGGCACTGTTAATGAATGGCAGAAAGGGTTGTGGTATAGAAGAGACGTGGTGGTGATGGTACATGAAATCAATTGGGTGTAACAAACACTATTTATGTAATAAACACTGAGGTGTGTTGAAAACATATCATCTTTTGCGCACCCTCTTTCACAGTCAGGCCGATAATATTTGAGGAGAGTTCTGTTCGTCGGTCATTCATCAGGCAAGATAGTACTGCAACACTTTTTCGTTTCCAAGATTGGTGCCAATAGTTGTGCTGAACTCGCTGTAGAAAAGGACATGTGTATCTGCGTTTCTCTTTGTGCACGTAAGCGTAAGTATGGTGATACCTGACTTTGACTCGTCTGTCTGATGATTTTTGTAACGAGAGTTTTGTCCAGTTAATCAGTGATAATGACAATTCTCACTTCATTGTTTCCATGATGCATGCTGTTGTTTATTTCGAACTGGATGTATGCATGTACATGTGTGTGTGTACGTCTCTCTCTGGTTATGTATGCGTAAATATGGTCAGACCTTCCTTCAGACCGAGCGTGGTGGTGTAACGGCTAGCGTTCTGGCCTCGTATTCGGGAGGACGGCGGTGCGAATCCCCGTCCGGGCATCCAGATTTGGGTATTCCATGGTTTCCCAAATCGCTCCAGGCAAATGCCGGGATGCTTCCTTCAAAAGGCCATGGCCGAGTTCCTTCCTATTCCTTGCTCCCCATCCTTTCCATCTCTAAAGACCTCGCTGTTAGAGTGACGTTAAGAAGATAAAAAAACTTCCTTCAATTCGTTTGTCTGGATATAGGATGTACTGTTAATTTCCTCCACTAATGGGTGTGTGTGTTTTCATCCACTGTGTGAGTTTTATTTTGGTGCTGGTTCTTGTGTCTAGCTCGCTGGAGGCATGGAAATGTGCGTGTGTGCGTGATTCCTCAGTGGATTTGAGTCTAAAATATATGGTTATAGAATTATACTCACCATCAAGGTGTGCTTCTAACCAGTTTTTCAGGGCTCAGGCACTCTTCCATTCAACTGTGGTGTTTACAGTTTACTGCTGTTTGTGTTGGCATACGAACTGTGTTTTTCACTATATGCACTTCGGGGTAAAAATTATTTAATGGAGAGGGTGCTGAGGGGGTGTGCCAGAGAAGCAAAGTACTTGGGTACAAAACCCACAGTCAGACTATTGCTTGCCTGAATTGGTGTAGTATTGAGTCCACATTTGTGTACATCAAATGCAGGGTGCAAAGGGGGGTAGCTAGAATTATTAGTGGAAAACATTCAAGAAGTGTCATAATAAAGGAGCTGGGTTGGATGTGACTCGAAAATATGAAGAGTGTTGGGGTGGGGGGTCTGTATATGGCGTACAATTATATTAGAATGGCTATTAGCAGAATAATTTTGTATGGTGTATGGAGCCTAATTTGACCGAGACTACAATCTGGCACTAGACCTTAGGTGATGAGGCCTGAGTGGATAAAATATCCAAACACGCACTTTCATATACGAATGACCTAACAATTTTCGACAGTTCAATGTGGGCGCTATCTTCGGCATAATAGAACTAGTGTCTCCACCTATGGTGATGTTTTTGATACTTGTTAATGTGTGGAAATCTTCTATGAAACATGAGGTTTATGATGTCTGTTTTATGACCATGAAGCTATCAGTTAGTTAAGAGCATTATGGTTACCTAATCATGGGCGTTTTTTTTATACCTTTGTCTGTGAATGAATATTTAAATTAGGTATTTGTCGCGGTTATCTTGACTTCCCACTCTACCATGTATTATTACTGGCACATTGCTGTCGTTACACATGACAAATTTCAAGGACCATCCAAAATTCTGGTATTTCCAGCATATCAGGATTTTTTTCGTGCTTCGTCGATGCCATCGTCATAAGTGGTGATAAAGGATGTATTGCAATGAATGGTGAGAAATTCTGCCATGGACTTTTTGAAGGTCTCTTTCCCTGTATTTGTCTGGAGTGATTTCTGGAATCCAGGCACTCTTCCATTTCACTATATTGTTTACAGTTTGCGGCCGTTATTTTTGGGGTACGAACTGTTTTTCACAGGTTGTTCACTTTATGTCCTTCGGGGGAAAAATGAGTGGATGTACCAGAGAAGCGAAGAACTAGTGTGACAAACCCACGGTCAGAACATTGCTTGTATATAGTGGTGTTATATGTGGGTCCAAAGTTTTTGGACTTGAAATGCAGTGTACACGGGAAGGCAGCTAGAGTGTAAATATGGTGATATAGTTCTTTCACTCGTCTGTCCACATATAGGATGTATAGTTAATTTCAACCACTATTGTGTGTATATGTGTTTTGTGACATATCCAGCTGTGAGTGAGCATTCAAAGTACGACATTGCAGCATGTGTTAAGAAAGGCTCTTCCATCTACTCATGCCTTTGTGGTACTAGTGGCACATGTTACTGGTTGGCTTGTTATTATGTGGGTGATATGAGATGATGCTGATGTGCACAGTTTCGTACTTGTGCACATGCTACTAGATGGCAATGATGGCAGAGGTGTGTGAGAGGGGAGGCTAGTGTGAATAGTTTGGTTCCAGGGTTAGCTGTTACTGATGGTTGTTTTCTGGATCCAGGTTTAAGAAAACTATAGAAAAAGTGTGTACATCTCCTCGTCAGGTATTGTTCTCGCTGTTTACTGTATATTCTTTACATTTAACACTCCTGTTTCACCTACACTGCCCATACCTACATCCATTTGCCTTATACCTGCCCCAAATCCTTCTTAAACCTTATACTTTAATGAGTGCGGAGGTGTTTTTTATACACAGAGCAATATGTTGAGCTCAGAAACAAGAGACGATCGTCATATTACAATTTTTCATCTGACTGGCTGACTGTTTGCCCCCCCCCCTCAATCCAGTATGAATGCTCGTTTAGGTCAACTATGACCACATTAGGCTTTCATTTGTATTGAATCTTTGCTTTTGGTAGTGTACAAAACCATATTACAACTAGAGTAGTTATCCTTAGAATTAACATACTGTTTAACGTGGAATCCAGCCACGGAAGCGTTCTGGTGTACTTCACATTCCACAGCGGTCAGACGCCTTAACCACTGAGCCACAGTCGAGATGCTGAGATTTGATGTTAATATGAATTCTTTCCCCCCTCATGCCATTCGAGTTTTAGATACTTCCTTTTCCTCCGTTAGTTGCCCTTCTATGTTATTCACAGTAATGTGTAAGGCGGAGAATTTATGCCACCCATATAAAAACATTCTCCATCTCATTAGCAACATTTAAAGGTTGTAAGATCCCC
This sequence comes from Vandiemenella viatica, assembly GCA_031002005.1. NCBI lineage: Eukaryota > Metazoa > Arthropoda > Insecta > Orthoptera > Morabidae > Vandiemenella > Vandiemenella viatica. The sequence continues at coordinate 7,364 of JARYHS010007997.1, forward strand.
TCTTCCTGTATTTAGGTTTAGGTAAATGTAATCTGCCCGTCTTCAAGCTGTAATCTAAGCTGCTGAAACCGGAAGATTATTTCCATTCACAGTTCAGAAATAAACAAATAGTAAATAACTAGACAACGAATTCTTTGAAGTAACACTCGAAAAACACTTTTATTTATATTCACAAGGGTCAAAACACACTTCTTACATTCCTTTTTACTCAACGACTTACCAGATATATTTTATTCTCATCCATACCCTTTGCCATATTTTATTTGTCTTCTCGTCCAAAGATATACATTATCATAGATAATCATTGTCCATAGATATTCTGGCACTTAAATATACGTTTATCTTTATCATTTTTTCATTACAATTTAACACATTTGTACTCACAACACAACACAACTAATATTTAACTAACTTTTAACAAAATTTATTCACAAAAATTAAAGTGTAAGGGACTTTGTCACCTTACATATCCCCCCTGCTACTTGTCATCAAAATTTTCCCCACAAATTTAGTTGATCTCTTTGTCTTAGTTTACAATATTACATTCACTCTCAGCAACTTTCATCCTCTCATTCACTCGATGTACAGTTTCAAATCTTTCAGGTTCCTTAAACCTAACACTTTTCCAGATTTCGGGTACTGGAGATAGTATGCATGTTGATGAGGTCTCCCCACAATTTTATACGGTCCTTCATATATATCAAAAAATTTCTTAATTTCCGCATTTATACTATTAGATCGCTCATGAGTCCTCACCAATACTAGCTCCCCTACTTCGAACTCCATCTTCCTAGAACATCGGTCCTTCATCTTCACTTTTCCTCTTGTTGCGTCCTCTTCTTCTCTGTATGTCGATCCTTTGTCCTCATTTTCACTTTTCCTCTTGTTGCTTCCTCTTCTTCCACCTTTCGGTAACTTACCTCTTTGATCTTCCTCATCAATTTGATTGCTTCACTATCTTTGCCTGATCCTTTCTTCCTTAACAGGAAACATTTCACCTCCTTTTCTTCTTCATTCTCAGTATCAGTTACGTATTTCTTTGTCAAAGTTCCGTTACAGTTTTCTTCCTCTTCTATACTATGTTCTTCCTCGAATTCTTCATCTTTTCCATACTCTTCATCGTCTATCGTATCGTCTGTTTCCTCATCTTCCTCTTCTCTTCGCTCTTCGTAATTTTCATCGTCATTTCCCAAGATATTGATTCCATATCCCTCATCCCCTATCAACTCGTCAATACTCTTCTGGTCCTTGTTCGTCCAATAATCCATTTCTGCTAAACCAATCACCTCACTTCCTTCCATTGCCTCATTTTCAACCTTGTCGAATCGTTCACTTTCCACAATTTGTTCTAAACACCTCCACCATTTTAACGGACCTTTGTCTTCCACCGTTACTTCTTGCTCTTTTCCCACTTCTAATCGTTTTTCGAGGTCTTCCTCATCTTCTACTTCTACCGTTTCCACTCCTAATTTTTCCTTACAAGCTCTTCTTGCTTGGTTTACCCATTCATCTACTTCATCAATCATCGGTGTTTTATCCATTAATGGCTTCCTTTCTTCATTATTTCTGATTTGATTGTCACTCTCTACTGACATTCTCTGATTGCTCTCCTCTCTCTCTATTCTTTGCAACATCTTCTAGAACGGTCTTCCTATGTTTTACTGCTTCTTCTTTGTTTACTCTCATGAACATACATCTATATTCTTTAAAATTTCTTGGTCCTCTCCTTTCATCGGCCTGGGAACGGACCTCTTCACAAGCCCTTTCTAATTTCCCTGGTTGCATTTTTCGTCACTCTGCTTTCCGCTTTCTACTCGCTCCATCCCTCTACTTCCATTGTTGAAAGCTTTCCATTCTCTAGCGTTTCGATCGCTCCATTGTTTATATTGTGTAGGCTTTCCTTTCCATTCTTGTGCCTGTCTCGCTTCTCTATCATCTCTTTTTCCATCCTTTTCCCGATATACTTGTCCCAATTGCTCTTCTCCACCATACGAACTTCCGGTAAAATTTTGATCTCTCACACTCCTATCGTCCCATTTGTCTATCTTGTCCACTCCTTCTAAAAATTCTTGGAGATTATTCCATTGCGCAAGCAACATCCTTTCCTGCACCCAACGCGGCATTTTTCTCTCCAAAATTTCTATTTTCTCGTCTTCTTCTATTGGGTTTGACAAGTATTTCAGTCCTTTCATCAATTTTTCGCAATATTCGCGAAGGCTACCAAATTGCCGTTTGTATGGACAGCTGTTCCTAAATTCTTGTTTCACACGTCTCTGCCTTTCCTCCGACCAGTACCTCTTCAAAAAATTTCGCAGAAATTCTCCGTAGCTAATACTGCTCTCCGCTACTCCACACGACCATTCCAATGCATCGTCTTTCATCATCATCTTTACATATCTAATTTTTTCCTCATCACTCCAGTGTTTTTGTAGTACGTTTCTGTAAATCTCTACAAAAATGTGCGGATGAATCTCGCCCCCTGGAACAAAACATACTTCCGGTAGTTTTATTTGACCTGACGGTACTACATTGTTGTCGGCACAGCATTCGATTTTGTTTTGTACCACGTCAACTCGCTGATTGACCTCTATCCATTGTTGTTCAAATGTCTTTTTGCAACACATGACCTCACCTTGAAATTGCCAAAATTCCTGTTTAATCCCTGAAAATTCATTCTTCAACTTATTTTGCTCATCGCATACCAGCCTCATTGCCTCTTCACGATTCTCTTCTTCCTTAACAATGCGCTCCTCCACATTGTCTAGCTTAATATAGATATTGTCCTTTTCATTTTTCCATTGATTAAATTCTTGTTCAATTCTTTGTCGGTTTTGTGTAATTACTTCTTGCATTTTCTCCATCTGTCGTAGTGTTAACTTTTCAAACTTCTGTTGATTTTGTTGTAATTCTCGTCTTAAATCTTGTTGGTTCTGTAGCAGGGTTTGTTTTAATTCTTGCATATTCATTATCTGCTGTTGATTTGTTTCTTCAGATCTCTGTTGGCTCTGCTTTAATTCCTGTTGGCTTTGTAATATTTTTGCTAGTATCATTTCCAAAGAATTATCTTCTTCTCGGTCAAATTTCTTTTGAGTTACGCTAGCTGGAGATAACTCATGAACTTTTTGAATACTAACATCACACACTGACTGATCTGAATACGTGCAACCCGAATCCAAACTGTTATTTAAATTTCCAGAAACCTTAACCTGCTCACTATTTTCGCCTCCCGTCCCATTAAATGAACTCTCGGAATCTACCACTAAATTTTTGTTTTCCATTTTACACACAAAATTTCACACAAGGATAAATCCTCACACCAATAATTTCAACCCCATAAAAAAAATTTTACGAGAGTAAATACAGACAGGAGAAATGAGTCTTCAACGAGGTGACAATGAATTTTACAACGCAGTAGTTCGACTCAGAATTAGAGACACAAAAAACTTTCATCAACATACATATTATCTTTACAAAAATTATTTTCACAAAACACATTAAAAATATCAGTTTTTAACTACAGCAGATTTACTTCCACAATTTGTCAAAGATACTATTCTTTCTCGTTAACTTCTCGTGCATGCATTATACATTGAGATGAATTTCTTTCCCGGCATTTTAACTGTTATATTCCTGCTTGTTATTTTACTAATATACGGTATTGTTCACTCTACTGTAATTTACTTTTACTATTATTTTTATTTAAAGCAAGTTCCTTTCGGCAAACAGTCACAGATAATATGTAGTTCGTTAACACTTAACCAAAACGTTCATTACCATATCTTGAAGTTTACTCTTACTATTTTCAGTAATTTACGCGGCTATGAGTCTCTTCAAATTTTTAAACAATTACCATATCTCTTCAAATAGCTTCTCAGATTTACATCTGCATTTATTTATTGTCCACTTCACGTTATTAAAATGTATTTTCTGTCTTAACTTTCTTCTTTCTCTTCTCCGAAGATTTGCCAGGCTCTTTCCTTACTGAACTAAAGTTTTTAGTTCTGTGTCCTTTTATGGTCAGCCACTTGTACGATCCCCTCTTCCTGTATTTAGGTTTAGGTAAATGTAATCTGCCCGTCTTCAAGCTGTAATCTAAGCTGCTGAAACCGGCAGATTATTTCCATTCACAGTTCAGAAATAAACAAATAGTAAATAACTAGACAACGAATTCTTTGAAGTAACAATCGAAAAACACTTTTATTTATATTCACAAGGGTCAAAACACACTTCTTACATTCCTTTTTACTCAACGACTTACCGGATATATTTTATTCTCATCCATACCCTTGCCATATTTTATTTGTCTTCTCGTCCAAAAATATACATTATCATAGATAATCATTGTCCATAGATATTCTGACAGTTAAATATACGTTTATCTTTATTATTTTTTCATTACAATTTAACACATTTGTACTCACAACACAACTAATATTTAATTAACTTTTAACAAAATTTATTCACAAAAATTAAAGTGTAAGGGACTTTGTCACCTTACAAGCTATACATGCTATGGCATGGATTTTCATAACGTGTAAAGCAGTAAATGGACATTATGTGAAGGATTAGGTAAAAAAAAGGGGGGGGGTGCCATATGTGAATGCAAGAGAGGCCTATGACGCACATGAAATAAAAGTACTGAATAATGTATTATTATCCAATAAAGTGTAACCAAAAATTTCAATAAATCTATATCATTTACCAATAAATTATGTTTTTTATTTAACTAAACCCCTACCTCACAATTTTGTATATTCCCGGAGTAAGATGGAGCAGTATTGTACCTTATCACGAGGGTGACATACTAGAAATGGAGAGTGAACAAAGTGTATAACTGACATATCACAAGAGTCTCGTTGATAGACACGAAGCAGATGAAATAGATCTCTGTGTATGTATAAGTAACATATTTGTAATGAGGAGATTGGGAGGAAATAAATAGCCATTAAATAGAACCGAAAATTCCATTAAATGTAATGTTAAGAGCATGACCATCAAGGGTAATAATACAATTTGAGTGGTAAAAAAAATGACTTCTAGAAGAAATTTAGAATTAAATTCATGGTAATTTAACAATCAAAGCATTAAAATAGTTCAATTTATCAATAACACATCACAAAATGCTAGGAAGAAATTTCATAATGAACGTTAACAGCAAGCAAGCGGATTTCCTAATGATATTCTTGATAGCGGTGGCCTGTGACGTCGCTAATTGTGAGCTGAAAATAAAATGGCCTGTGATACTTCCGTTGTTCGCCCGCGGAGTGGTTGTGTCAGAAATACTCAGACTGAGTGTACCTGCTGTCACGTCATAGGTTAGCGGTACACCCGGAAATAGCCGCCGTGTAAATTGAGGTCAGCTAGAGTCTCTACATCTACATCATCTACATCAATACTCTCCAAATCACAAACATTGTGGGTGGCAGAGGGAGTTAAGCACCAATCCTAAACCCGCCCATTCCAATCCCGAATACTGCGAGGAAAGAAGGAATACATATAAGTATCAGTACGGCATCTTATTTCTCTAATCTTATCCCTCCGGTCATTGCGACCTAAATAGGTTGGCGGAAGAAGTATTTCATTGCACTCGAAATTTAAATTTTTTCGCATATTCTCCAATAAATTCGAACGCAAGCTACGTCGTCTGTCTTCCAAACTATCCCAGCGCAATCTATGTATTAATTCTGTGACGCTTTCATAAGGGCTGTAACAACAAGTCACGAATCTAGCGGCTCTCCTCTGCACCCTCTCAACTGAGTCAATCAGAACCTTGCGATACGGAACCCAAAACCCACATCAGTAATCCAGATGCGGACGCACTAGTGTTTTATACGCTATCTCCTTTGTTTGAGCATTACAGTTCCTCAAAATACGACCTATGAATCGTAATTTAGAATTAGCCTTGCCTACGACAAGTTATGTGCATGTCCCATTTCATGTTTCTTTGTACTATCACCCCCAGATACTTCACGGAATCAACCGTGTCAATAGGTGAATTGTTTATTTTGTACTCATGAACAAACTGATTCTTCTTGTTACTTATCCGCATTGCCTTGCACTTTTTGCAATTAAGTGTAAGCTGCCATTTACGGCACCAATCGAAAATAGCATCCAAATCACGCTGAATTTCTAAGCAATCGTCGGAGCACCTTATTTCCCTATAGATAACCGCATCGTCGGCAAACAATCGCAACCAGCATTTGACGTTGTCACCTAGATCGTTTATAAATATTAAGGAAAGAAGTGGACCTATTACACTTCTTTGAGGAACGCCCGAACTAACATTTATCTTAGAAGAGGCTTCCCCGTCAACAACGACATATTGTGATCGACCTGTTAGAAAATCACCTATCCACTCGCAAATCTGAGCCGAAATACCGTAAGCTGGAATCTTCGCTAAAAGTCGGTTGTGTGGCACAGAATCAAAAGCTTTCTGAAAATCCAAAAACAACTGCATCAACTTGCGAACCTGCATTGATAACTTTCATTATGTCGTGGGATAATAGGGCCAATTGTGTTTCACACGATCTATTCTTCCAAAATCCGTGTTGACGTGGTGTAAGTAACTCGTTCTCATCTAGAAACTTCATTATGTTCGAGTATATGACATGTTCCAGAATTCTGCTGCACGCCGATGTTAGAGATATGGGTCGATAATTCCTAGGATCACTCCGATCTCCTTTCTTAAATACGGGAATTACCTGGGCTATTTTCCAGCTAGAAGGTACTTTTCTCTCTTCTAGTGATTTACGGAATATATCTGACAGAAATGGTTCAATATCCTCCGCGTATTCAGAAAATACTCTTACCGGTATACCATCGGGACCCGGCGCTTTACCCCACTTCAGGAGTTTTAATTGCTTTACAATTCCTACGCTATCAATTTCTATCGGATCCATCTCTAATTCCACACGATGTGGTAAAGTGGGGATGTTTTCCATGTTTTCTTGGGTGAATGAATTTTTGAATTCGGTGTTAAATAAGGTAGCCTTGCCGCGGCTGTCTTCTACCTCCCGTCCGTCTTTTATTAGAACTGGCTTATTGTTCCCACTACAACTAACTATTTTTACATACGAGCAAAATTTCTTAGGGTTTTCAGTGAGGCTCTTAGAGAGAGAATTTTCACGAAAGTTATTAAATGCCTCACGCATCGCATTCTTAACACGTCCCCTTATCTCCTCTAACTTATCTAAATCAGTCCGCTGCATCGTCCTTTTTGATCGTGCATGTATCTTCCTTTGTTTCTTGAGTAACCTTTTAACCTCCCGTGTGTACCCTGGGGGATCGTTCTCTTCCCTGATTGTCCGTTTCGGTATATGCAAATTCATACCTTCCCCGAGTATATGTAGTCTCACCGCGGTCCGGATTCCTGTGACGTCATGGGGAATTCCAAAAAATTCCTTGAACTCTCCTTGTCTGCCTACTGGCACAAAACCTTATTGTACCTTAAATTTGACGTGGTTAGTTTGAAATGCGGCTTGGACCAGAAGAAAACTTTCACCATATCCAAATTTGGTGACAAATTCATACGCAACTTAACGAGACATATCCAAAATAAATAATAAATTATTGTGATATTTTTCTTCCTCGAGATATTGTACCCCAAACGTGAGGAGGTTTGGGGTGAGATCTGGCCTGGACCAGAAAAAAAAATTCACCGAAACCACCATACCTACACTGTGGAAATGCAAAAAAGGTGTTTTTTATTTTCTTCCTTGTGATTGTTGTTAGGTTGTAATTCGGCCTGAATCAAAAAAAAAAGTCAACAAAATTACAAGGAACTGTACCTATAACTGATTTTTAATATGCTATATTTCGAAAACCAAGCGAGATATCAAAAAAATTTAATCTTTATTTTCGATTTGTTTCGTTGAGTTCTATAAGAATTCATAATCAGATTGTGGCGACACAGTAATGAAAGAACTGCCGGTTATGATGCAGACTGGACAAAAGATAATTTTGCTGCCCATGCAAATTGGGTGTGTTATTTTTTTTTACTAATCCTTGTGATTAGATTGAACGCTGCCTGGACCAGAATAAAAAGGCACCAAAATCTGAAATTTTAAAAATAGCCTCAGTCAATGTTTAGAACTTTTAAAAAATGATCACTTCAAAAGACCTCATAGTTTCTGAGCTTACTTAGAAGATATTGTGCCGTTAGTGGCCTATATAATTTTGCTAGCAAAATCAGTGAATTCATAAGTCAGAAGGTAACAACTGATAATAAATAAATTGTTTGTTCTCTTCTGGTACACACCGCATTTCAATCTGCCAACATTTCCATTAATATCGCCGCTACGAAATCAAACAATGTAGACACACCTAAACACATGAAATGCATCGCGAAATACATTTTGAGTAACAACGTTTATTTAATCACCTATAGCAGTTTGCACAGCACAAATTATCACAATTAATTTCATAGTACACTTTCAGTGTAAACTGAAACTTGAGTAAAGCCTGCAGAATACCACATTCACTATGTCGCTATGTAAACTTAATCCGCTTAAAATAAATTTTCAACTAAGGCTGGCTTTTCAGGTGCAAAGTAGTAACATATGCTAATTGTCTACACTACATCAAAAAAATTTGAGAACGATATGACCCTATTGAGAGCAATTGAATAAATTTATAGCGGTAGGTCCTAATGTTGCAGCTGCGTATCAGATACTTCAAGACCGATAGTTACAATGTGACTTACTTATGAAACGCTATTCCAGGTTGTTTCCTATCTTGTCTGTTTGTGCAACCATATGCAACACAACTTGACATTATAGAAAACTTAATAATATTAGAAAATGACACAGTGCAAACAGCCCAATGTTTTAGGGCCGCCACGCATGCGCAGTAGGAGAGTAGTTTTTTCATGAGGTTTCACGGACTTAGCGTTAGTTCGTCTCTATGTATTTTTTCTTCCGTGCATTGTACAGCACTCACCGCCAATTTCAAACATATGCTAGAAACAAATTGAGTAACTTCCAAAGATGTTAATAATCTCAGCGATTGTGGTTACAGTTATTTACACATTACCCATGATTATTACTTTTCATTTACGTATTCCGGTAAACTTAAGTTCATAAAACTGAAGAACTGAAAAGTTAAAAAATAAAGCAAAATCCCAACCTAGAAACCTAGTGTGATATTTTGTCAATTTTTCTTGAAAGGAGTTCACATCTCAGATATAGAGTGATCTTTACTCCAAATTATCATCGTCTCGAAATGGTTTTAATTACATAATCTTTCCTTCGTTATATGCAATCATTAACTATTTCCAAAGAAATTAATCCAGACGGTTAGCTTTAAAAATTTGAAAGAACCATCCAAAATTGCTGCAGTAGTTTTTGCGTGATACCAGTTCACACACGCAGCTTGCTTACAGACCGTAGTACTAGCATTTACCCGCTGCTTTGCACACGTGTATCTTGACGTTTGTAGAAATGCGAGTGTCTGCCTCTTTCTCCACCAATTCGAAACTGGTACTAACCTTTTGAAATTTGGAGTAACTGCCTCCACAAAATGTCCTATTCACGTCTATCACTCTCCTTTTTCGGAAAAATTGCCGCATGTTAAGTTAAAAATGCCGTAATATGAGAAACTGCGCATCTGTGTAATGTAGCCATCACTGTAAAAATGATACAGACATTATCGGTATAGGGATCATATCAACCTGAACAGTCTCGTCTTGCCATAGAGGTCGTGGTTAAGTTGAAATTCGGTCTAGACCCCAAAAAAAGAAAAAAAAATGTTTGGGAAAATTGTTCTGATGCATTCATTTAAAAAATTGTGTATTTGTTTACAACGGAAGAAATGCACTGTCTCCGATCTCTTGTACCGATTCTAAAATGGCAATCATTCGAAATCCATGAGTAATAACACTTATTTTTTTCTTAATAGTTTTTATACAACTATCCACATTTCTAGCCATTTTACTTCACCGTATTTCAAAACTGAAGTGGTTAGATTGAAATATAAACTGGACCAGAAACAAATTTCGCCAAAGTTATCAGGAAACACACACTGGTCACCCATAATAGGTGGTAGCTTACTTCGCGATTCATGTCAATCACTAACATGGCATTCATTAAAACAGCTTATTAATCGCTAAAAATAATAGAATTCCTGATGACTCACATGTCTGCAAGAACATTGTGGGTCAGATGGCATTTCGAACTAACCACAACTTATACTGATATTGCCGTTACAAAATCAAACAATTCAGATACGCCTAAACACATTACATATTTCACTAGCTACAATTTGCGTAGTGACAACATTGTCAGTTTTAGGATAGCATAAATTATAAAAATTACTTTTAATACACCTTTATATTGAACTGCAATCGGGCTAAAACGCGCAATAATAAGTATACTGTATCGCAATGTAAATTTAGCGGTTATAGTTAGGTTGAAATGCCGAGTGGATTTCACAATCAAATTGCAACGGCAGTAAAAACTTTTAATATGCGTATTAAGCTCTTATTTACATACCGTAGATATCACAATTCTTTTATTCTTATTGAAGATTTAATATAATATGTAGTAGTTTAACTAATTGCTAAAAGTGAGTAAGTATAATCGAAGACAAAGACAATATAAACAATGCAAAGATTATTATATTCATCTTTGTCAAACTCTTGTACACGCAATTTTTACTGTAAATTAAATATTAGTAATAATCATTACGTTCGATTCAGGTATTCCTTTTATTTAATGCATTCCAGAAAACTAAATATTCGAGGTCAAAATATTAAACAATCATTAGTTAAGCTGTGTGAATTTTCGTCAGATTTATGCGGAAGTAGTGTATGTCTGAATGTGCATAATGATCCATGACATACAATTTTCCATGTAAAAAGGTTTTTAATTGCCTGTTCCTTTCTAAGGTACATATTAGCTATTTCGACAGATTTTGATTCGGGCCATTAGCTCTAAAAACTTGAAAACAGCATCCAAATTGCTGCGGTACTTATTGCGCGGTACCCGTTCAAATAAAGAGACACGCCCAGCTGGCTTACAGATATATAATAGTATAGATATAGATTAGCGACAATAGGTCAATCCCTTGTTAGATTTATGGAGCCATTAGTTTTTATTGCTGAACAAAGCCATCTATTTGCTAATTGGGGTTGCCATTGTGCCAAGGCAATTTACTTGATACTCTAATTAGTCTAACCTACAACGATTATCTCTCAGATTTATTGGACTTTAATGTTTAGCACCAACCCAGAAACGTTTATATGTAAACTAGGTGTTCAGGGGAACCTGGGTGGTGCAAATGCTATTAATTTTATAACTAACTAACCCGCTAAATTGCCGGCTTCCTACACCTGTCTCTTGCTTCCGACGAAGAAACAGGTTCCCACCCCACGTCTCCGGATTTCTTATAAGAGGTCATTCCTACATTCAGAGCCAGGAATGGTTAAGGTTAGGTTAGTTAATACTATAGGCAGCCTACATTTGACGCCATTCGTCGGGACCACCCCTCACCGGCATCATCGGCTTTTGAAAAACGGTAACGTCAACTACCTCATCCCCAGTGAAAACAACTCGCATGTTTTTTATTCTTGAACTTCTTCTATCCAGCTACGAGGCGCATTTTTTAAGTAACTTCCGTTTTGTCACACCGTGGCTGCAGCGCTACGGTCGGCGTTCCGCGCATGTGCACTGAGTACCTGCATCTCTTGCCTACGCACTGACGCCATTACAGTCTAATTCTTCCTTGTTTACGTTGTTCACTGAGTGTTTAAGATGCCTCCGATAATCGTGAGTCCCGCCGACTGTGAAGTACGGACTGTTATAAGATTTCTTTGTGCTAAAGGCCTAAAACCGATCGATATTCATCGTGAGATCTGTGCAGTTTACGGACAAAACATTATGAGTGATGGAAGGGTGAGAAAGTGGGTGGGAGGATTTAAAGATGTCCGTACAAATGTGCATGATGAACAACGGAGTGGGCACCTTCGGTCTTAAGTGAAAGTTTGGTGCAGAAAGTGGACAATAAGGTGAGAGAAAACAGACGCTTTACGATTTCCTCCTTGCGTGATGACATTCCTAATGTTTCTCGTAGTGTTTTGTATGACATTGTGACCGAGCACTTGAATTACCGAAAATTGCGCTCACGTTGGGTACCGAAAATGTTAACGGATGTGCACAAAACCAAACGTTTAGGCAGTGCATTGACTTTCCTTGAGCGGTACAACTACGATGGTGATGATTTCTTAAGCCAAATTGTTACGGGCGATGAGACATGGGTTGCTTACGTCACACCAGAATCAAAGCAACAGTCCATGGAATGGTGGCATTCAGATTCACCCAAAAAAGTGAAGTTCAAGCAAACGAATTCTGTCGGAAAATCATGTGCACAGTTTTTTGGGACAGAAAAGGAGTATTGCTTGTGGAATTTCTGCCTCGTAATGAGACAATCAATTCAGCAGCTTATTGTGAGACATTGAAAAATCTGGGCCGTTCAATCCAGAACAAAAGACGTGGCAAGTTGAGCAAGGGCATCGTTTTGCTGCATGACAATGCCCGTCCACATGTGGCTATTCAGACGAAAGATCATCACATCTTTTCGATGGGAAACTCTAGATCATCCTCCGTACAGCCCTGATCTGGCGACCAGTGACTACCTTCTGTTCCTGCACTTGAAGAAACAGCTGGGCGGTCAGCGTCTTGAAGACGATAACGAAGTCAAAACAGTTGTGATGCAGTGGTTAACAAGTCAGGCGGCAGACTTCTATGAGTAGGGTTTTCAAAAACTGGTACTACGTTATGACAAGTGCCTCAATATTGAAGAGAATTATGTAGAAAATTAGGGTAAGGTACAGGCTTTCATGTAAAAAATAAATTATTGAGATATATTTGCACGTCTTAATTTGAAAGTGGTACTAACTTAAAAAACATGCCTCGTACACACCGTGAGATAAAGAACTTCAGAAATCATGGCAGATAGCTAGTGTTCTTGAATTATGATTTTTTTTTTGTTTGATTTCAGTAAATTTCCTTTTCTGACACTAAATAAAATCACAAATCTATTTGATTTCAAGTATTTTAATTAATGCAGTGTTCCCAAAATTAAAAATTCATCACCTTAACTATAAAACTACCTTTGATTAACAAAATTAAGTATGGGCGATGATTATAAATTTAGTAGAACTGCTAGAATTATCATTATTAAACATTTACTTCATTTACTGGAACCAATAATTTAGTGTATATCAAATTACCTAGCAGGAATAATATGAGTGCATTAAAAATTAACTATAAATATGACACCATGGCATTATTGGCCTCTTGTATCATTAGTAGAGTAAATAGAAGTGATAATGGATGAAATTTGACTCTCATAGTAGATTCGTTAGTAGTTGTTGGAAAGAATCACCAAGCTCTCTTCCATTATCACGCACAGAAGCAATTAAATGTCATTGTTGTTCTGTTGCAGAAAGAACTTCTTGGTGTACAACATTCGGGAGCAGGAGGATAACAAGATCAACTTCTTCAATTTCAGCAGGAACCTAGCAATTGACCCAATATGGAAGTCATGTAACAGGTGTCACACCGACCTGCCGAGGCTGCGTGCGGGAAAAGTTGGAGCTCAGGTAAGACGGCCTCTTATGGTGTGTAACTTAAACTACAATCTGCCTCAGTATCGCGTCTCATCTGCGAGAGAATCTGCTGTGATTCTGAAAGTGGATAAAATCATTCCGTTACCAGCAATCCTCGTTCAGCTGTAGAATCACCATATACCGCTTGAATAGACGCCACCTCGTGCAGGTTCTTTTGACGTCTGTATTTAGTTCCTTAGAGTGAAATGGTACAAAATCATACAGAGGCGTCAATGAAACTAGTGTCAACAGATACGCCCCATTAAAGCGGAATTTACAAGACATTTGGCAGTAAGTAAAGGGAAATGTCACAGGAAACACAGCTTCATTAATATCTTCTGTGCATCCAACAGTGAGCCATCCAGTTGGACCTCCCCGTAACTGCAAGGAACAGTGTTCACCGATTTATGCAGTATAACTTTTTAGAGACCTTTTCCCTGGGGAAAACGAGGACACATATTTCGTGAGTGTCAGAGTGATTTGGTAAGAGACCTCACCTATCTCCAAACATTGCATGCTTCTTTTCCTGCTTTACGTCTCGTCGATGCCGAAGCCATTAGACATTTCAAAACAACTAATCAATGACGCGTACATTGAGGTGAACGTACAACTCGATAGTCCAAACTCAGAATATAAATGTTATTGGGTCGTGTACCCAACTTCAGATAACAGTCAAATATAAAATCATTATCATAAAAAATGCGAAAAAATCAATGATTGAAATCATTTGATAACAACAAAGTAGTCCGCCAGCAACTTAAATTTAAGCTTGGACGCTCTTGTTGCTCGCATTTCTCTTTAGACTTTAGTATCACTATACCTGTTAGGAAAGCGGGTTTGTTTAGCCGGATATTAAAGGGGCAGTCTGCGCGGCTTACGAAAACTCTGTAAGCAGGCCACTAAGACCAGACGGAATTGTGGAATAAGTTCGGAATTGAACGTTGTTACTCAACGTTCAATTCCAAAGTATGTTTGAAAAAACTACTTTCTTCAGCAAATTTTCCAAGTTTCTGCGTGAACATACTTTACAGAGTTGTAACTGGAAACTCTAAATGTCCGATTTGCTGAATTTATTAAGGAAACTAAGGAAAGCATAAAATCTGTCTACACTGTAACACCATGAATGTGATAAATATACTGCAGATAGAGCGTATAATCCAAGGAAAGTCTGTTTTTACTGTTACTAGGAGCAAAGGAAAATTCAAAGGTATGTTTCAGACACCGATACCTTTGCTAGCGAGAGGTAAACAGTATTCTGGATGTACCATATCTTCAGTGCTCTTCTATACCACCTACCTTCTAACCATTATTTACGAAAGTGAAAGCAAAGTTAAAGGCAAATTGGCGGCGCAGTGGGATTATAATTATTATTATTTTTGTTACACAGCCGGTGCAGTTCTTAGCTTGTAGAAGTATATGAGTGTAGTGAAATAAAAGACTCCTGCTGCATCTTTAGCTTTCATTCATCGGTGGCACTTACGTCTTTGTCTGCTGTATATTGTTATTGTGTCCTTTTTCTCGCTGGTTGATGCCATTATCTTACCGTTAACCACCTACTTTTAAATTATCTTCCTAGTCTGAGCCAAGTTAAATGATGGTTCAGATATAAACAGTTTGATCTGATTGTTTGACTTGTTTGTCTCAAATATTAAGTCAGGAGTATTGTTTATTTAATTGAGATTCAAAATAGCGACCACAAATTTCCTTTAATCATCTAAGCAATTTTCAATGCCAAAAATTCATTTAATTCTTATGATCGGTATTTAACATATTTTATATTTTCTTTCTTTCCTTAGAACCTTCTAGATTAGGGATAAACGGTTCAGATTGATAAGGAATAGCAGAAATTAGTAAAAAAAAAATATGTCGGTTACATTATCTCATTTCACATCACCGGAATGAGTCTTTGCCTAGCAAATATTTAATTTTAATTTAATTACAATGGACGCACGCTCTGGTTGCAGTTTCCGTACACACCTATATTTCCTTTTTCCAGTAACCGTCAAATTTTGCCCTCTAGGAATTTCGACTTCAAATTCTTTTACCGTATTTGGTAAATTATTCATCTTTGATAATTTGTTCTAATCCCTGATACGCTAACATAAAAATGAATATTTTCCCATACCCTTATGCGTGAAACTGAGTGCCAACTTGAGGTGATGGTAATTTTTGTCCCTTCCGAGCATATCTCTTAATTCTTCCACCAAAATCTTAACTTACCTTATCAAAAATATACGACCTGTTACCCTCTTCACTCTCCTCCTGTATTTCAGGAATTCCACACCATGCTTCTGAGCGAATGGGAATAGTGTCAAGTCGACGTTCAGTTCCACTTAGCGAGTAAAAATAGGCTCAGAGTCAACCTTTACAGACCCCAGTAAAACCTACGGTTTGAAATACAGTACGAGTAACGTCCAGTACAGACGTAGCCGCCAAATCATGTACCGGAAGGCGGATATTCGAGTAGATCGACCACAAGAAGTATCCACGTTTAAGCCTTACAATGATTAGAGAGTATTTGTGTTGATAAGTGGGAATTCTGCTAAGAATTTCCATTATTCTAATAGCAGAATGACCTACAAAACATAAACATAGATCTGGATTTGCAGTATTTAGTGTGAAGCAATCTGATATTGTATCATTGTGTTGGCTGAACTTCCTGAATACAAAAAGTACTTTAAATTTTGAAGTATTCACTATACTACAATTACCTGTATTTACAAATACTATCTAGCGTAATTTATCTCTATATGAAAGGAACAAGAATTAATTTTTTCCCCTTGTACGAGATACTAAACAAAAAGTACCATAAAAATTTCTTTGATATTTTGCAAATAGAAGAGAAATTATGATTAAGCATCGTAATCCTCATATACTTATATTGCATATTGACGGTCAATATCCTCTGACAGGAGCAAAAGGGCAAAAACTAAAAAAAAAAATTTTTACGGTAAGGAGGAACACTCCGAAATATGAATTATATGTCATTGAATGTCTCAAGTTGACGCGGCACATACTCTTCAGTTACAAAATTAACAATTCTTCGTAGTGCTCAATACAAAATTTCTTTAAATGTATGACGAAGAACATCTTACTTATTTTTGTTGAATCACCAACAAAGTCAGAAAGACGCTTATTACTCAACAATAAATAGATCAGCAAATCAATTTTTGAAATAAAAAATTTAAAAAATTAAATAATTGTTTAAAAAAACATAAAAACCGCCTTCAAAAAAAAGCACTAAAATTTTAAAATAACTTTATATCTTGCTTAGGAAAAAGTAAATCTAAATGGACAAAATTTTATATTACTGTCATTGAAATTTTTACATTAATAAAATATTTTTGGAGTCGGTGCCAGCTGTCGCATCGCGAAGATCAAATTACTGGTGTTAGAGGCGAAACGGGGAGTACGAACAAAAATTCACAATATTTTACAGCATGTCGTGAGGCAGATAGTGTTATTGCGGGAGACAGCATAGGGAAACAAATTAATAGTATTTTAATATGTAGCTCGACCTTATTGGTCATCGAGGCATATCTCTCACGTTACAGTGTCAGTTGGTGGGTTGCATCACGCAGTAAACGATTTACAGTTGGTATAATATCGGCGTATCATCTGTATGTTTCAGATTTGTTGAAACATGTTTCTAGCATTAATTGTAGTTAAGCAGTAACATGATTTTTTTATGTATTATTGTTATTCCTCATTGTTTTTATCTTTTTGTTTTTCTTGCTATCGCTGGCACTGACTCCAAAAATAACTAATTAATGTAAAAATTTCAATGACAGTAATGAAAAATTTTGTCCATTTAGATTTACTTTTTCCTAAGCAAGATATAAAGTTATTTTAAAATTTTTATTGCTTTTTTTTGAAGGCGGTTTTTATGTTTTTTTAAACAATTATTTTCTTTTTAAATTTTTAGTGTTATTATAGTTTTTTTGTATTTTAAATATGCCGCAGCTGTTTCCATTTTGCGAACTTCCTGGTAGCTCAGAGATTAAAGCGCTTGCTTTCAAAGAAGAATTCTGTCTTTATATACCACAACAACTTCCAGAACGGGGTGAATTGGGTGTTGTGTTAAGGAAAGTCAGTTTAAATTTTGGTCCAGGCTATGTTTCAATCTTATCATAACATCTGTTAAAGCTGCTGGTCGATAACCGAAACATGTAACATCTGGGCATTAATACATAACACATACAGAAATCTGACTCTCGAATATATCTGTTTGCTCCGGCATCACACAGAAAATATAGATTTTTAATTGGTTTTCACAACGTGGAAGCTTGGGATCCAAGTAGAAATCTGAGGTATATATTGAGACATTAGGACACATTTATTTAATAAATATTATGCCTTGACTTAAAAATAGCTTAACTGATTTTGACAGGATTTAAAACTGTGGATTTTTGTAAAGAACATTGGAAATTAAAAGGGGTGAGGGTAAAGGGGAAGAGGGATTGGGCTTTTGTATACCAAATGTAGACTGCCTTTTCTGATTGATTTGAAGTATATGTGTGTAAATTTCTATTGACATCAGATGAAAACTGTAGGTATGAATAAAAACCAATTAAGGGGTATGGAGACGAAGAGTAGTTTGGTTTTTGTAAAGCTAGTGCGGGCAGTATTTTTCCCTTTGTTTTATAGTATACATGCGCAAATTTACATCGAACCCAGACAAAAACTGTAGCTTTGTGTAAAGAACATTTGCAAAAATTAGATGGGCTAAGGGAGTGAGTGGTAGGGTTTTGTAAACAGAATGTAGACACTATGTTTCTCTTTGTTTTTAAGTAAACATGGGAAGTGTTCCATGGAAATCTGATAAAACTGTGGGTATCTATAAAGAACATTGGAAATTGGGAGGGGTTGGGCTTCTGCAACCCTAATATAAACACAATTGTTCTGTATGTTTTAAAGTATATGTGTGCAAATTTCCTGCAGAATCGAATAGAAACTGGTATAATTTCATTCATGTAACTATATTTAGTATATAGTTTCATGTATTTATTTCATTTAATATAATTTGGGGCCTATATGAAATTATTGTTCTATAATTGAAATTATATAATAATTATTTTTTTTACACTATCATAATGTCCATATCAATTATTTTTTGGCTGCAGAGAATTTATGGAAAATAACTTTAATGAGCTACTTTATGACTTTTTATTTTGCTGATGGCTTTACGCCTTGTCAGCAACGAGGTCATTAGAGGCGGAAAAGGACATGGGGCAAGGAACGGGAAAGAATTCGGATTATCCTTTTTCTGAAGGAAGCATCCCGGCATTCGTCTAGAGTGATTTGGAGAAACAATGGAAACTGCAAATCTCAATGCCCGTATGAGGATTCGATCGGCGTCCTGCCGAATGCGAGGCCAGAGCGTTAATTGCTCACTCACTACGCTCGGTGACCACGCTTCTTTATGAACCATCTTGATAACTTCTGCCGGAAGAGATATGCTGATTTTGAATATTAGCATTCAAGGAATGTGAAATATCGTTGTTGAACCAATTTCTCATTTTTCCTCCGGCACTTCTATCACAACAAACAGAAACATATGTCTGTCCGCCGTCAGTGCACAAAGTGTTTCATGTCCGCAGAAACGAGTAGGCGCTTTACAAGCACTTGCCGCAAACTTTCTTTAATTTGTGCCAAAAAACAGACACTTGATTGGTTCAGCCACAAGTGCCAACCTACACAAGTCAAGTTAAACGCTCTAGCAACACGTTTCAATTTGTGACGGATTGACGAGGTTTAGCAAGCGTGTGGTCCCACCTCAAATATAGGTAATATTTTTTTTTTTTTTTTGGACGTCTTCTCATCATACATTTGACGAAAATATTCGCATTTGTTTCTTGAAATATTCAAACTGAACAATTATGTCATTTGAAAACTTTGTTATTATAGATCTTATAGAATTAGCTGAATTAGGAAATACAAATCCACTTTTTGAAAAGAAATAACTAAAATACAATGAAGTACAGTTTATGACAAAAACATTTTAACACATCATTTATGCACTAGATTTTGAAATATCTGTCAATAGCTTTAACCATATTTTTGTATTGTTTTTACTTACTCGTCAGAAACAACTCTAGTTGTATCTTTTTTTTGTATACGATCTGGGAGCTAGTTTTGCGATAGGACGACATAACTCAAATTACAATACTGCACAAAACACAAACACACAACACACATTTGTTGCCGTGATTCAAATGTCAACTTGAACGATACAGTTAAACGGGGCGATACAACCGGTAAAGAACGAGTCGGACCGGAAATTGACGACAGGGAGACACGGTGACGAAGACTGAAACATGTTTTCACCACATTTTACGGATTGCGGATCCGCTTAATTAGGTGCTGGATCCGCCAGACTGCCTAATGATGCCGGATCCCGCATTGCTGGACTGCAGTCCCCAGCTACATCCCAGCTAAAATTTAGGTAAGTCATTGGTTGATTTAGAAAAAAAAATATCACGATGTTTCTGCCAATGCTACAAGTTAAAATTGTTTGATTATGAAGTCGCACTAAGGTATAAACTATGGAAGGTCAAGGGTAAGACAACAGAAAATCTTAGAGAACTAGACCTTATGAAAGAGTTAAATAAGATGGAAATATTCTAGGGATCCAACTGACCTGTCTGTGCATGCTTGGTGTACACAGAAAACTTTTACAAGAAAATTGTTATAAAATTGAAGATGAAGTAGCTCGAAAATTATTATTAGTATAATTACATATACTAATTAATTAAATTATAATTAATTAAAATATAATAATATTAATTAATTATTCAATTAACAGAATATATTTGTATTACATTAATAAGCGATTTTTTAGCATACATATTACCAGTTTTTCCTGCCTGCCCCCCTCTAAACAAAATCCTGGCTACGCCCTTGAACATCTTCAATATAACCTTCTGGTGGATTATATTTTAATTAATCAGTATATTAATTTAAACCACCGAAGACCCTAACATGGTGACCGTGACAGGACGACAAGTGATTAAACATCTGTGAGATATTAATCTTCTAAAGGGATCTGCAGCAATCTACGACTAATTATCGTTAGACTATGACAAGTATAGGTTACAAAAGCTGCCCGAGTTGGAGGATTTCGACAATTGAATTATTCGGCGACAACTTGGAGTATAGCACAACGAGTGGCTAAACGCAGCAATCATCGGAGATTTTCCATCGGCGTCGGGAATCAGCAGTAATTTTCCGTCAGCGAGCGGGTTTTCTTTGGCCCTAGAAGACCGACATCTTCCAGCAGTGGAGTGCGAAAAGTGTGATTAAGTGGTTTAATCAGTGAAAAAAGTGGTGTTTAGTGCGGAAAAAGTGCTGCTAGCTGAAATTTAATGTGACGAAAGTATTTAAGTGATATAACAGTAAGTACTGAATACTCAAATATTTGTTTTTGGCATGTTATTTGGTGGCAGGTTAGAAAAATTTTAATTCTTCTTAACTTTGTTTTAATGTTGGTTTTGCTAATTACTGAAAATGGCTTATAATCAGAATCTACAATAATTTCTAGAATCTTTTATAGCCAACTTGACAGCAAATTATCTGAATTTAGGAGTGAGTTAAGGAGTGATAATGATAGCAAATTTTCTGAAATTAATTCTCATTTTGCTGAAATCAATGGTAAATTCGATGACAAATTTTAAGAATTTAAAAATGAGTTAAATTTCGACAGTAAATTTTCTGAAATTAATTCCAAATTTTCTGAATTGCAACAAAACAATGATAAAAACATTCTCTGACTTGTCTAAATGTTTTGATGTTAAAATCGCAGAGAAATTTTAGGGTTTTAGCTCTCAATTCAAGGAGGATATTAGTAATTTAGATTCTAAATTGGGGAAGATAGTAACAGAACGTCAGGAGAAATTTGAAAATGTCACAGAAATTTTTGAACAGAATAAGACTGAATGTGTAAATTTGATTATAAAGAAGTCAGTGAAAATTGTGATAAGAATGAGGGAGGAATATGACACTTTATTCCAAGCGAGTGAAGTTAAAGCTACTGAGCTGAGACATAGTATTGGGAAAAATGTGAATGCATTGCCACATCAACAGGAACAGTTAGCGCGTGGATAGAAAGTAATGTAAATCAATCAGAGAAAAAGTTTGCTGGGTTGCAGATTCAGTTAAGTCAGGTTCCCTTCACAGGTAATACAATTCCTGAGTGCTGATGTTGAGGAAGAATTTGAATTCTATGATAACGGTGGAAGACTTCACCCTATTGAGTTTATAGATAATTTTGAAAGGTCGGACTATTTTAATTTGTTACCCGACAGTAAGAAAATTGCACTTGTGTGAAACATCTAAAGTCTTATGCTAGGACATGGGGTGATAGACAGCTAGGGAAGTGAATGACTATAAGCTGTTCAAAGTAAGTTTTCTAAAACATTTTTGGTCGACTAGTAGGCAGATTCAGGAAAAGAAAGAGCTGATGACTGGTAGGCCCTCTAAACCTGGTAGGGAAACTCAGCATGATTTTTTTCATAAGTGTTCGACCCGTTGTAAATATTTAGACATCCTTATGGGAGGAGGAATTCATTGATTTAATAGGAGCTAGGCTGCCTCAGCAAACGAGAAATTTAATTGCTACTTTGGATATAATCAATGTAGATAGGGTTTCTGAATTGTTGAGACGCTTGGATGCCCAGCGTCATTCAATAAAAACATTACCACCATCAACACCATAGGAGAGGCAGCAGGAGTCCCCCTAGAAGGGGTAATGGGTCAAGGGATGGTCAGTCCAGGGGAAGAGGTCATGATAATTAAGCAAAGGAAGAATGAAAATGGGGGAGTGAGAGAACAGAACCCTCAATCTGAAAGGGAAAGGCAGCATGTGGGGCAGGCAAACTTAAGACCACCCCTGTGATGGGCCCGCAGTGGTGGACAAGAATGTGGGACCAGGTACCAACTATTATAGAGTTAATACCATTTTTATGAATAATCCCCTGGAAGATTTATTGGAACAGGTGGAGGATAAGGATGAAGTTTTAGATAAAGTTACCATAGTACAAATTAATGCTTTTAACAAACAAATAGATGCTCTTATTGATTCTGGATCACAGGTTTCTTGCCTTGCTGAGAGATTATTTAACGAAATTGAGAGCACCAATCAAATTGAAGTGTTACCCATTAATAGTATGGCAGTTATTACTGCTACTGGTTCTCGAAGTAAGAGAATTAAGCAGGAAATGTTGACGGAAGGGTG
>JARYHS010008000.1:0-18185 GCA_031002005.1 Vandiemenella viatica
ATGAACAATAGAATAAACAATACACAACTGACGAATTACTAAACTCGAATAAAAAAATGGCGAGTTGTCAAAGAAGAAATTTGCACTGGATGGCAATCGAAATAACACTCGTCACCACGAACAAACTCTAACAAGTAACAATCATCCTCCGAGGACAAAATACCACTGACCTCGGTCTAGCAATCTCTGGTCCTTCTATCGATTCTGAAACGATGTCAGCAAGTGCCACAACATTAACACGAATTATTCTGCCTCCCCGCCACGTCCTTCCAGCTATGACGCAAAACTTTGCAATAGACGAGCTAATAGTGAAATTTCACGACAATCTACACTTCCTGATTTCACGCCTTTTCCTGTACAGTAACATTACAACATAAATTGTTTTTTTTTTTTTTTTACGGCTTTGCGTCTCGTGGACTCGAGGCTGGGCCGGCGTTAGGGGGGGGGGGGGGGTAAGCGTGTCAAAAGTACCCGGGCCCCGCGCCCCGCGGGCTGATGGGGGGTCCAATCACCGACTATAGGGGCCCTCAGGCCATCAAGCCAAGATTACGCCCATTGTCGAAAAAAAAAAGGTCGCCCATTTTACCCCGGGCCCGAAATTCCTAGCGCCGGCCCTGACTCGAGGAGAGAAAGTACTGTGTGCGAGGTACAGAAAGGAATTCGGCCATAGCCTTTTTGAAGTAACCCAACCTTCATTCGTCTGGATTGATTTCTGGAAAGTATAGAAAACTGAAATCTGGGTAACAGGACGGGGATTCCAGAATTCCAGGTCCGTGATTTACTCAGGTGCGATTCCGCCGTGTCGGTACGTATTCCCCCATCGTTGCATCGATTTTTTATTTTTAAAGAAATTTGATATGACGACGTATTTTGTTGACCGCCAAGCAGATGGGAAGACAATGTTTTCAGTTCTGCTCGGTCGCCAAGGAAAAGAGCTTCGATTTTCCGGCTCTGTCGTGGCTGGAGTCTGAATGGAAGTGGTCGACGTAATATTAAATTGAGCGACGGAAAGGTCTGAAAAATGGATGGACCACCGGTTTAGCAAAAGCATTCGCTATCTGATTACGGATTGTTTGGCGATAAATGACAGATGTGAAATAAATAACACCATACAGTTGGTGAATGGGAGACACTAGGTGTACAGATTTCCGTTACAAGTTTTTACGTAGATTCCAAACCACGGAGGTTCCTATCTCGAATGAAGCACAGGACTGGCTGCAGCAGGACTCGAACCCAAAACAACGATGTTAGCAGAATAGTACCTTAACCACTGATCTCCCAATAGTGCTAGTTTTTTCTAAAAAAAAAAAAAAAAAAAAAAATACCATCACGACGCCGCAACCAACTGAGATGTGGTGATTAGGAATCGTGCTCCACCACCTCTGCTACCCTGCCAGCCAAGCCAAACACCAGAACTGGAACCACCTAACCCCGTTTCATCACGGTATTGGAGACATGCAATGTTTTTTTACGTTCTACGAACTGGTCGTATCCTTTCTCAACATTTACTTAGTTTCCATGTTCGGATCTCAGTGATTTTGGAGGGAAATTAAGCAACGATTGCCTCGGTAAAATTGGGGCAGTTGGTAGCGTCGCGATGTATGTCGAGCGCTCCTCTACATTAATTCGCTGCGTGACGTTGGCACCCTTGATATCGATCATGCACCGCGGGGGGCGCCGCTCACTGACGTCATCAGGCTTCTGAAAATAAAGACCCCGTCCGTCGCGGGGCCCATTGTCGGAGCCGAGATTAAAGTCGCGACCATTGATCTCGGCGGAACAAACAGGTCGGCGGTGATCAAAGACTCCGCGATGAAACGAGCGCCGCGTCCAATCAATCCGCCGCTCGGGGCTCGGTTACAGGAACGAAACTCGAACGGGACCGAGGCACAACGCATGTCTCGTGTGTGCACTCTTTGGCAAAAAAATTGACTGTGGGTGCCTGAGACTAAGTCCATTATTTTGCACTATGTGGCATCACTGGAGAGTTTGTTCCAGGCATTGACTTAAGGAAATGAATAACAGATGGCGCTGAGTCGAATACCCGCAATGATGCCACATTTTGCGAAATAAGCGACTTAGTCTCAGGCGCCCACAGTAATTTTTTTTGCCATAGAGTGTACACTTTGTTTTGTTCGAATGCAGTTCGCCGAGGCATCGAACGAGACACGTGTCCGTACATTCGTTTGTTGTGACGGGTTGACAGTGCTGTGAAGTTAGAGCCTGGATATGGATGATTTAACAGTGGTTCATGCTGACCGACCATGGTAGGTGAGCGGTAACGCATTCGGGAGGACGCGGGTTCGAATTTCCGTACGGGCATCTACATTTCGGTTTTCCATGGTTTCCCCAAATCACTCCAGGTGACTGTTGGGATGGTTCCTTCAAAAGGCCATGGGTGAATTCCTTCCGTTCCTAGTTCTCAGTCCATTCCTGTCCTTAATTACCTCTACGTCGACGGGCCGTAAATCATAAGCAAAAAAAAAAAAAGCAAGAAGTGAAAAGCTAGTGCTCCGTTCGTAGTGATAGCTAGTTTAGCTAAAAACAGAAATAAAAGACGGCGGTGTGCAATTATACTTCATGGGAATAGATTGCTCACTCGTGGGCAATTAATTTTAAATAGTATGATTGATGAAGAAGAGAGTTGCCATTTTCGAAACTTTACGAGAATGTCGTCCACTGATTACATATGTATTTTTTTACAATCTACTCGGGAGAAAATTTCGAATAACGATACAAAGTTTCGATAAGCAGCACCAATGACGAAAGATTGGTCATAACAATGAGATACTTGCCAGCTAGTGAATCATACACTAGCTTGAAATACGTTCTCAATCAAACTAAATTAAGCTTTCTTTTCTTTTCATTTTTTTTTAAACATCAGTGTCTTCTCCAGTAAGAGCATTTATTTCACTAGTAGCAAATTCTTCTTTTTAACGGATTACGATAAAAGTTATCGTTTTTCTTCCACAATATTTGATACCTATGCACTCTTTAATAAAAAAGAGCGCACCTTTTCGCTGTCTGAACTAGTAATTCAAAGTGGTCAGAACACAACAGCAACAATAAACTCCTCAGCTAAAATATAGTGGTTTTATTTAACTTCAATGCACACTGAGTTTAAGTGACAACTGAGTTGCAAGTTGGCAGTGTGAACGAGGAATCCAGGTGCACGATTGGAGATATCCGTCCACACAGAATCCGGGGCAACCCAGAATTCTCCTGGGCGGATACTTTTCGAATCGCCTTGCGTAGCCTGTGGCACAGAATAATTGTTTCCACCGTTGAATACCACTAGTGCGGGTCGATTATGAGACGTGAAGGTAATAATTGAATCTGTTTATCTTGGAACAGCCATCTACGACCCAGGGAGATCTTTGAAAGAGACGTGGAGGCGGATCAATTCAGATAAAGTTGCCATGAAGGAGCATATCAAGTTCTGGCAGGACAGGGCAGACCAGCCTGGAAAATATGTATGGATTATAGTGTTGGATCATTGGAGCTAGGGACAACAACCACATCGACGTATTTGAGATGTTGTGTTGTAGCAAAATGTTGGGTGTGTATTGAGCTGAGAGGTGAACCAGTGAGTCCGTTACAAAAGAAGGGCTTGTTTTTTCCCTCAGTACTCCGGTTCCTTAAGTTTTATCTTGCTTCGAGCTTTATACCTTATTCATTAGAGGCGGAGAAGGACTGGGGGCAGGAGCATTTCTGAAAGATCTATCCCGGCATTCGCTTGTAGCGATTTAGGGAAACCATGGAAAACCGAAATGTGGTTGGCCGAACGGGGTTCGAACTTGCTATCTCCCGAATACTATTAAAAACTATTGGAGTGGATGACAAAGTGATTTGCTGCGTAGAAGAATTTTTATAAGGTAGAAAACAGAAAGTTAGGGTAGGTAATGCGGTATCAAAGGAAGTGGAAGTAAAAATGGTAGTGCCGCAGGGTAGCGTATTGGGACCATTGCTATTCATTATTCTAATGAATAATTGTGTTGATTGGTTACTATCTGAAATTAGATTGTTTGCAGATGACATAATGCTATATAAAAGGATCAAATCGATAGAGGACTGTAAACAGTTGCAGGGTGATCTGGACAGGATATCTAGTTGGGTTGGTAAACATGGGATGAAGATAAATTCAAAGAAGAGTCAGCTAATTAGATACACAAATAAAAACAAAAGGTTAATTATGAATATAAGGTGGGGAAAGAAATGCTTGCTGAAGATTTTAAATGTAAATATCTTCGCATTATATTTGATAACAAGCTTAACTGATCAGGACACATAGGACAGGTGGTAGGAAAAGGTTTCAAAATCCTGCACTTGCTGGAGAGAGTGATGAGGGGATGCACGAGAGAAGTAAAGGAATTGGCTTACAAAATTTTGGTAATACCATTGCTCGAATATGGTAGTGTAGTATGGGACCCACATTTTGAGTATCAAATACAGGAGTTGGAGAAGGTGCAAAGAAGGGCTGCTAGATTTGTTTCTGGAAATTATCGCAGAATGCAATCAGTGACGGATATGATAAAGGAGCTGGAATGGGATCATTGCAAGACAGGAGGAGGATGAGGAGGGTCATGGGAGTGTACAGGGCGTATACTGGCGATGAGGCATGGAAAGATATTGCAATAGGTATGAAAAGTAGTTCATGGAAGGGAAAAGATGACCATGACCACAAGCTGGCACTCGATTTCAGGCACAAGGGTGTGGGAAGATTTTCTTTTTTAGGTAAGGGTGTCAGGAATTGGAATGACTTACCAAGGGGAATGATGAATAACTTACCGAAAACGTTAAAAGAATTTAAAGTTAAAATTTGTGGAGGGGAAATGTAGGTGGATGCAGGATAGGGGGAAGATGGGTGTGTAGGGAAATTGCCACCGGGGCGTGTGCTCCATTGCAATTAAATTAAATACCAAGCCCAAGCATCTCCCCCAACCACGCTCTGCAGTTCTTCGGCACCTAGCGAGAAGAGGCTGATAAAATTTAGATAATTTGGTTTTTTTTGTGTAAAGGAACGCTGAGAGCAAGAGACAACGATGAAAAACAGCGAGCCGGTGGGGAGATCAAACCAAGAAGAACCTTCCTGTTCTTCTGGAAAACTAAAGTGATTCGTTTTGTAGTGTCGATGGCAGTATCAGATAGAAGGCAGTTTTTTTTCGCCAGTGCGATGGTTTTTTCACTAGCTGAGATTGTAGGTCTGATTACATACATTTATTCTGAGTTCTTGGCATGATAACAGATCTACCCTAGTTTCGATCTCGCCGCAGGAAAATGTAGTATCTGATTGTTCTCCCAATGATCCCCATGAATCGGGAGTGTCTCTGTAGCGGCCAACTCGAAGTCTGCTCAGTGCCTTTTATGTGGGCCATGGTTGGTCAGACCCAGGTGGTAGACTCTCTTTCGGCTTGATCCAGTCGATGTTGTGGCACAATCTCTTCTCACGCGCTGATATTGGTTCACTGCTCGCTGTTCCTTTCAATGGCTTTGAGATCCGTAAGAATCTCGATCGGGATTTCAGTCTCGATGGCGCTGGTGTCTCACCATGTGGTGGGTGTCTTCTTGCACTCTGAGCCTTGCCGTGTTGGTAGCAACTTGTCAGCATATGTCTCTGGGGGCGATGCCAGCCAGTTTCACCATCTTTGCCACAGGCGGCGGCCTGTGGCGTACTGTTATGAGCCGGCTTGTTCTGTGGAGCGCAGTAACCACTCTCTCACCATGACGTGATTTTTTCCACACAGGACAGGCGTACTCTTATATATGGTAACATCTTGTATCTGGTGACCATTTAAATAGAATGTAAAGAATTATTGTGCAACTGGTTTTTGTTTTCCTTTAAGCTAAATACAATAAGCGATGTGTGTGGAGTAAGAGATTCAGACTGACGGCACCAGCTTGTGTTATGGAGAATCTTTGGCTCTGCGACAAAACAATGTTGTACACAGCAGCAGTTAGAATCAGATCGCACGACGAGCGAGACGAGAAGTAATTTGAAGGATCGTGCAATCAAGACGAAAAGGATTTATTGGTTTATTATTTGACTTCACCAAAACTAATTGTATAATGTGTAATGTGAGAAGTAAGGCAATCTGGTTACAAGACTTTGGTCAGACCAGTGCTTGAATATGGTAGTGTAATATTGGACCCACATTTGAGTACCAAATACAGGAGTTTGAGAGACTGCGAAAAAGGTCTGCTAGAGTTGTTTCTGTAACTTACCGCAGAACGCTAAAAAAAAAAAAAAAAAAAAAAAAAAACATATGATAAAGAGCTGGAATGGGATTCATTGGAAGACATGAGGAGAGTGAAGAGGGTCATGGGAGTATACAAGGCGTATATTGGTGATGAAGCGTGGAAAGATATTGGTGTAATAATGAAAAGTAATGCATGAAGGGAAAAGATGACCATGACCACAAGCTGGCACTCGATTTCAGGCACAAGGCCGTTGGAAGATTCTCTTTTTTGGGTAAGGATGTCAGGGATTGGAATAAGTTGCCAGGAGAAATGATGAATTTACCAAAAACGTTGAAATAATTTAAAGTTAAAATTTGCAGAGGGCAAATGTAGGTGGGTGCAGGAAAGGTGTAAGATTGGTGTGTATGGAAATAGCCACAGAATTGCAATTTAGTTTAATAAAATAAAATAGACGAATGTGAGTTAATAAGAAGAATAGTGCAGTTAAATAGAAGAAGTTTCCCGTCTAAAGGTAAATTGTAATTTTGTTATTTTAAATGTAACTATAATTGAAGTTACAGTCTGTTGCGGAGTAACACAATGCTAAGGCAGAGGTGAGGATGATGGCTGAGTTAGCTCCCCAGCTTGTTCCAGTCAACTTGTTTAAGACATATTTTCATCTTGACGTTGCGGCAATGGTTCTATAAAAATGAGACTTCTGTTAAGAGTAACGCCGAGGTATTCTGGATTATTACTATGCTGCTAATCGTTCCATTCCTGGCGACACACAGTGGGCGAGAATCTTAAAAACGTGGCCAAAAAGGGGGGAAAAAAGTTTTTGGATGGGAATTTTCGACTATCAGGTTGGCTACAGTAATGTTGGAACTACTGAATACCGATTGTTTGGACGATCAATTGTTCATTTCCTCCTTTATATTTCATGTCAAAGTCGGCACTTCATTGCTAGCGGTGCAAGTTGCCGACGAGGCTACAAAATAGTATTGTCGTTAAAGATAAATATTTGAGTTCTGTGTAAGTGAAACGAAGATTTTAAATATGGACGGTGTTCCAGGAAGTATGTACTAATTAAAATACATTTATGTCCATTATTAAATAATTAATTACACATCTTTTTTTGATTAATTTAATACCGGAAAATGCGCGAGAAAATTTTAAAATTTGCTTAAAAAATAGAGATAAGTTACGAATTCCACGATATTCCGCTTTCTTTTGCACTGTGTCCGCAAGTATGTATTATTACCTTAGTGAATTGACCTTCAAATCCACCTACTAGTACCAACTCCGACTTTGAACCACGGTTTAAGCGATGCTTGCAAAATGTTTGGTTATTTAAAAAATGAAATTATTAATATTATGTTGATTTTTTCATTAATAATTATGAAAAAGTACAATTTTTTGAAACACAAATATTCTACATACTTTGTGGAGTTACTTTTTAACACTTTCAAATACGTGTTAAGAAATAAGTATTAAATAAATTAATAATAATATGAACTGTCGGAAGATGCTCAAGACAACCAATAAGTTGATAAAGCAGTATCATAAGTTTTTCTCGAAAGTTTTCCGGACTTAAGAGTATGTAAGACGTGTTCAGGAGATTGTTGGCAACCATAAATTTCTTCTCTACGCAAATCATCAAATAAACTGAAGAGTTTGTCGTCAGAAGCCGTTGCCCTCTTAGTTCCTGTGCCGGAAGATTATGAAGATTCCGATGTAGATGATCAGGAAACAGTCTTTGAAGATGATGGCGATTCAGCTGAAGATGCAGAAGAAGATAATTAAGATAAAAAAGAAGAATAAAACGACAACTTTTAATTATAGTCACAAACAATTTACTAACTGAATAACTGTAATTGAAATAATTTTTTTTGTAATTTTTTATACTATTTTCTATTCTCTATTTGGTACTTTTTTCGAGCTTCCCATTTTTTGAGCTTATATTTTTAACCATTAACTACAACAACCTCTAAATATTGACTTTTATATAAATAAAAATAATTTTACCGATTTTTGTCCGCCATCTTCGATCCACCATTTTGTTTTTTAAATATTTTAAGTCATAATCTTCATCATCAATCTCGATAAATCCCAAAAAATTACTTTTATATGAATCAAAAGACTTTTATCAATATTTTTCCGCCATATTGGATCCGCCATTTTATTTTTTCACTTTTTGATACCATATTTTTAATCACCAACTTCGATAACCTTTACGTACTAACTTTCGTACAAATTGAACAACTCTAGCAACCTCGATAATTCCACAAAAATTACTTTTATATGAATAAAACGACTTTTAGCAATATTTGTCCACCATCTTGGATCCGCCATTTTCTTTTTTCACTTTTTGATATTATATTCTTAATCAGCAACTTCGATAACCTTTACATACTAACTTTGGTACAAATTGAACAACTTTTTATATTTTGGCCAGCTTTTTGCGATTTGGCCCACTGTGCGAAATTCACCTTTCGCTTAGCGCATTTATTACGCAAGTGAAACGCGTAGACTTCAGTTTTCTATGGGTTTGGCTTAAGATCATTCTGCTTGTAGTAAGATCCAAGAGACTCAAGAGCCAATGCCAGTGCGTCTTATATTACCCGAGGTCAAAAGTGGAATTACTCGCAAGGGAGCGCCTGAACACGAGACGCTGCGGTGTGCGGGTGGAGTAGATACAGCAGAAAATTTGGCGAACAGAGAAAAAAGGCATGCGCATGAAACACTCGAATCACTCATGCGGTATTTGTTTATTCCGGATTAGGAGTAATAACTGGTAGCCGAGTTCCAAGTTTGCTTTGGTAGAAAATGTAGCATACACCTGATAGCAATTCTCGGGTGCGTCCACGGCTTGTTAATCAATTT
The DNA here is from genome assembly GCA_031002005.1 of Vandiemenella viatica. Lineage (NCBI taxonomy): Eukaryota > Metazoa > Arthropoda > Insecta > Orthoptera > Morabidae > Vandiemenella > Vandiemenella viatica. The sequence continues at coordinate 9,061 of JARYHS010008000.1, forward strand.
GTTGCTTTTTCAAGTAGAGGTTTGAGAGTCTTTGCCGTTGTTGTCAGTACAGCTGGGAGGGAAATGGGGAATAGAATGGAGAGTACAACCATGATCATTTGAAGGAACTAACCCGGCATTTTCCTGTAGTGATTTCGGGAAAAATGGAAACCATAATCTGTACCGGTGATCGGAACCAAGTCCTTCAAAATGCGAGGCCTGGACTGCTCACCTTTCAAGCTCATTAAGCAGTCTCGTGGGTTTAGTATGCCTACACTGACACTTTCAATGCCCACTGGTGATAGTGTTTTGAAAATGAACAAGAGTATACCTGGCTACTGTCATAGTATATTTCCGAACTTACATACGGTATACTAGCAAGTATTTTATTATTATTTGCGGATAAGCCCATTAGGACTACGCTAAGTACTCAGAAGCGTTTGTTCGCTTTCCTTTTTGCCCATATTTCCATCATAAGCTTGCTGTGGACTTCTTTTCTCTCATCTGACCATGTTGTTCCTGGTCTTTTCTTAAGTCTTTCCTCCCGGTCAACTTGCCACTTGTGAATTTTGGATTTGACTATCTCCCTGTTTTCGATATCTCCTGGAACAATTCCTGCTAATTTGAGGTCTATCTTGATTTCTCCAATCCATTTCATAGTATCCGATATTAATTTACGTCGGTTTTCATAGAATTCAGCTATTTGTCTTGTCAGTCAGTTAGGGTTCATTCTTTTGATGTGCCCATAAAATTTTAGTCGGCGTTTTCTAATATCATTGTGAATGTCTGCATATTGTAAAATTTCCTGATTACTTACTGGTTTCCTATGAGTCTTTGGCCCAAAATTTTCCTTATAATTTTGCGTTCTTTTTTCTCAATGTTTTCTACACCTTTTTTCTGTTCAAAATAAGTGTTTCTGATCCATAAAGACATTCTGGTTTAATAACTGTGTTGTAGTGTCTCAGTTTTGTGTGCTTGGAGATGCATTTTTTGTTGTAGACGTTTTGTGTTAGGCGATAAGCTGTTTCCATCTTTTGGCATCTAATTTCATTAGTTTTTGCTTCAGTTCCATTCTCTTGGATTGTTTCACCGAGATACTTGAAGTATTTTATATTGTTAAACTATTGAGCACCAATAGCAATTGTGTGACCTTGATATCGTTTAGTCTCGATGGTATGTTGTGACTGATAGCTTGACTTAATTGTATGTGACTGGTCAGTGATTTACATCACAAATCACATGTTACTCTATAGTTCTGAGTGCTGTTATGAAACTGCTTTGAAATATCTCATATTGATTTCCTACATATACTTTGTGGCAAACTGTCTGTCCCCGTGTAAGCTTCAACAACAGTACCCATTAGTTTTTCTTTAGACGACCAATTAAAATGCGTATGTGAAAGCAGACCATGAGCATAAACTAACAATTAAGGCAATGGAAAAATTTCATTTTTATATAAGGGAGGCAGAAACTAGAAAAAATTATCGGGTAACCTCAATCACCGAAGGAACTGAAAGCAAACAATTGAGTAAAGCATATGTAAGTGAGTGAAGAAATTTCCAGGGGTGCGTCCAAATTAATAACAATAAAACGGCAATACCTTTTTTTTATTGCTTCAGGCTTTATGCCTCATCGACGTCAAGGTTATTAAAGAAGGGAGAGGATTGGTGACAAGGAACGGGAGGGAATTCAGCCTAAACCTCTGAAGGAACCATCTCGCATTCGCCTGGAATGATTTCGAGGAAAACCCGGAAAATAGGAATAGTGTGGCCGGAACCGGACCCGAACCCGCGACCTCTCGAATGTCAGGCCAGGCCAATCCGCAAGCTTATTCCTTCAAACACGTGATACGCGACGATAACCCGGTGACAAGAAGCAGCACTTGAATGTGCACATTCAAAGCAGTTTGCGACTACGGTATTCACTTCTTGCGCCAGCTGTGTACCTCCCCAGCCCTGCCTTCAGCCAACGCCATCTGGTGCAACACTTAGCAGTTACAAACAAGGCCGCACTTGCTTCGGAGTTCGCACTGTTCAAACTTGCGACGGTTTGATCATCAAACAGTTACCGACACTGTAATAACCTACTGCTGCTCAAATATTGGCATGTACGTTGGAAAATAAACAGATCTCTAATCACAGAACAGAATAATTGCTAACATAAGGTTCGTCCAGTTATATTTAAACATATAACACGTTCAAGTAGTTCTGTAGTCCTGATGTTGTGTAGGGTAAAACCAACAACTTCTTGCAGACAACTTTTTAAAAAACTCAATATTCTTACAATGACTTCTCAGTATATATATTCTCTCATGTGCTTTGTCATAGATCATTTTAACCTGTTTACTTCTAATTCACAGGTACACAAAGTCAATACAAGAAACAGAAATAACTTGCACAAAACACAAACATCTCTGTCATTAGTACAAAGAGGAGTTAATTATTGTGGTATACACCTGTTTAATAAACTTCCCAAGAGTATAAAACAGTTTGCATATAATAAAGATATATCTAAAGAAAAACTGAGAGATTATCTTATTGACAACTCCTTCTATTCCATTCAAGATTTTGAAAAAAATAATTAACTGTATTCAATATTACTTTTGCAAAATTCATTTGTAAAAACTAGTGTTTGTTGTTATTCTCTTTATTTGTCTTTGTAACGTATAATTGTTTTTACTATGATTATGACTCATATTGTATGTATGTGTACTAACCATGGCATCTACATCTACATATATACTCTGCAATTCACAAAATTGTGGGTGGCAGAGGGTGCTCAGCACCAAAGCTAATCTCTTTGCTGTGCATTCCAATCCCTAATGGTACGAGGGAAAAAAGAATTCATATAAGAATCAGTCCCGCACCTTATTTCTCTAATTTTATCTTTCCTGTCCTTCCGACTCAAATAGGTTGGTGGAAGAAGTATTTCACTACACTCATGACTGAAAGTTGGAGTACGCATGTTTTCCAATAAGTTTAAACGAAACGTGTGTCGTCTATCTACCAGAGACTCCCAACCTAATCTACTAATCAGTTCTGTGACGCTTTCATAAGGACTGTAGCAAGCGGTCACGAATCGAGCGGCTCTTCTCTGTACTTTCTCTATACTTTTAATCAATCCCTTACGAAACGGGTCCCAAATGGCACAACAATAATCCAAATGTGGACGCACAAGAGATTTGTACGCTATCTCCTTTGTTTGTTCATTACAATTTTTCAAGATTCTACCTATGAATAGCAGCCTAGAATTTGCTCTACCTACTAAAGAATTAATGTGTATATCCCATTTCATGTTCCTTTGTACTGTTACTCCCAAATATTTAATAGAATCGACCATATCAATAACTGTATTGTTTAACTCGTATTTCTGAACAATCGGATTCTTTTTGTTAGTTATGCTCATTGTCTTGCACTTTTTACAGTTTAGAGTAAGTTGCCACTCAGCGCACCAAGCCAAAATAACATCCAGATCGCGTTGAATTTCTAAGCAATCGGCCAAAGTTCTTACTTCCCTATAAATAACCGCATCATCAGCAAACAATCTAAAAAGGCTTTTCACTTTGTCTCCGAGATCGTTTATAAAAATTAAGAAATGAAGTGGTCCTATTACACTTCCTTGAGGTACACCCGATGTAACATCTAGATTAGAAGAACTTTCTCCTTCAACGACAACATACTGTGACCGACCAGTTAGAAAATCCTTTATCCATTCACAAAGCTGATCCGATATACCGTACGCTCGTAGCTTCGCTAAAAGGCGGTTGTGTGGCACAGAGTCAAAGGCTTTCTGGAAATGTTTCACATCCCAGAGGTCCTTCCTCAGCAAGGATCCAAGAAACAAGATTGATAAATAAATAAAATAAATAAATAAAAATTGGCTTGTTTCGAAAATTTCCGAAGTAACAAGACAATTTTTATTCACCTCCCCACCCCCCCCCCCCCCCCCCCCCCCCTTGTGAAGGTCAAGTGGTCTAGTGACGGACTCGTGGGTGCCTGTTGCGATTGGGGCATTGTTTACAGCTCAAGTACTACGCGTCACTAAGGGAGAATACTATGACTAGAAATCAGGAAGTTTGCGCTGTTTAAAGGGAAAATGTATTTTTCGTTTGACTTAATTTAATTGAGGTAGAGTATACGCTCTGGTAGCAATTTCCCTACGGACTTATTTTTCCCCTTCATTGTAGCTGCCTACTTTCCCCTCTAAGAATTATAATTTTCAATTCTTTCAACATTTTTCATCAATTATTCGTCACTTCCGTTGCAAACTTATTCCACTCCCTGATTACCTTAACTACGGGGGAAATAAAAAAAAAAAAAATCCTCACACCCTGGATCCTGAAATCGAGTGCCAGCTTGTGGTCATGGTCATCTTTTCTCTTCCAAATAGCACTCTTAATTCTTCTACCAATATCTTTCCACGCCTCATTAGTAATATGCATCTTGTACGCTCGCATCACTCTCTTAACGTTCATTCTGTCTTCAAATTGATCATGCTAATCGTATCAGTTACTGACTGTGTACTGCGGTAATTTCCAAAGACAAATCTAGCAGACCTTCTTTGCAGCTCCTCAAACTCCTGTATTTCTCAGTCAAAATGCAGGTCCCACACTACACCACCATATTCAAGAAATGGTCTGACCAAAGTTTTGTAACTCGATTCCCCCACTTCTCTGCTACGTATATTCCTTCACCATTCTTCCGAATAAATGAAAGATTTTGAATCCTTTTGCTACCACCTGTCCAATGTGTGCTGTCCAATTGAGTTTGTCATCAAATATTATGCCAAGGTATTTCAAGTCTTCAGCAAGTAATTCCTTCGTCACCTTATAATAATAATCAAGCTTCAGTTTTGTTTATCTGTTTGACTAATGAGCTGACTCTTCCTTGCATTTATCTTCAGCCCACCTTGACCTACCCAGCTGCATATCCTGTACGGATCACTCTGCAGCTATTCACAGTGTTTCGCCGTTTTTATCCTACACAGTAACTTTATGCCATCTGCAAACAATCTAACTTTTTTTTAATTTTTATTTTTTTTATTTACTCTTCATTTATACAGCCTAATATCTTAGTGACTAAATTAGGCCCTACGTATTAATTTTTACATTGTTGATTACATAGTGTTTTGAGATTTGTACAAAATATTTACATGCAAGGAATTTGGCATACAGTTCCGTTTCACTTTGACTTACTGTCTAATTAATTCTATAATATTACATTTGGTCTTGCTTACAGTAAAACAGTTACAGCTGCTATTACAAATTTAAATATTATATTGAATAACAAATATCGCTTATTGTTGTTATAGTGCTAGTGGATTTTATTGAAATATTCCAGTTATTCTTAGAGTATCCCATTATTCAGTTAGTTGCAGCTAACCCAGTTTTTACATATCTTTCTGTAATCTATCATGTAGTTATACCGGATTACTGGGTAATAACAATTGCTTATCAGTAACATTCACTTAATTATATGTTCTCAGCCACTACAGTCCTGAGCCAGTTCAAATTTGCAGCATCCCGGCTTACCATTAATATGAAAATTAACTCCCAAATATTGTTATAATTCATTGTGTATTTCTGCAAAAGTCAATGATACATTCCCTCTACATCACAAACAAGACTGTTTTGGCCGTGGTAGAAGCGCTTTGTTTGCTGTAAGTGGTATGCTGACGTTGCTCATTCTGCCACGCCATCGTTCTGACTCAGGCCTCTAGTAGGCTTGGTTCCGTTTTAACAATGGTAGAATTACTTAATTTAATAGTTATGCATTTGAATTTTTATGAAATAATCACCTCTGGTATTATAATCTACTTTTCCCCTATAAGGTCTTATCCATTTTTATGTTACAAAAATTTATCTACAACGTCTATTCTAATCTAACTTTAAACCTATACTACTCTATCAACACTAATCTACCCACCACTATCATCCCGGGATGATCTAACTTCTGAATGTAGGCTTTCTCGTTGAGTCAGTACCGTAAAATCTTCTAGGGCTTTCCACCGGGATAGCGACGTTTCGGAGCCTGCCGCGGCCGGCCGGAAGATGGAGCCAGAGGCAGGCTCCGAAACGTCGCTATCCCGGTGGAAAGCCCTAGAAGATTTTACGCAATCTAACTTCTGATTATAAACCATTAACACAAACATTTACACCGTGCTTAAGCATCTGGAAACTGAGATTATACCAAGTGCAATGACTGGACAAATAGTCTTCAAGTAGACTAGTGCTGCCACTGTTACTGGTGAATACCCGAAACTGTTTGAGCTGGAGACATTGCCCAGTGGCGATATTATGTCGATTCATGCCCCTCTACTATTCCAGATTACACCACTTATCTTCGCACGCTATCATCGGAGCAAGGAAACTGGTTAAAATTCGTTTCATTGCAAGTTACTGCCAAGTAATTCGCACAGTTTGTTCCAATAGATCTTTCCTTCCTTATGGTCTCCATTGGAGTGGTTGTCGGGGTGTTAAGCTGGACCTTGTTGCGAAAGCTATGAGAGCGTGCGAGGGTAGCGATAAAAATATACCTCCCTCTTCTAGCAAAGGTCAGCCCCCTGCTGACCTTTGGTCTTATTTCGGACCCCTCATCCTGTGTCGGTTAAACGACTTCCAATATAGACAGACACCTCAGGCTTATAATAAGGCTCTCTCGTACCTGTCCTTGAGTCTGCAAACAGCGATCAATGATCAACAGAATGCTGACCTACAAGTCAATAAACCAAGTAAATAGTATGCGAACAAAACGTCATCATCATTGTTATGCCCTAAGTGAGGTTTTTACTTTGTAGCCCTCCACGCTCCGCTGTCTTCTGCCCTACTCTTCAAGTCTGTTTCCCTGGATGCTATCTATGATCTTGTACCTTCTCTCACTGTCCTAGGAGTCTGTTAACAAGCTCCCCCTCTCAGCGAGTATCCCATCCAGTCCTTCTTTCTTTCTCTTTTGACTTGCAGTAATTTCCTCCTTTCAATAACCCTTTCCAGCACTTCTACATTAATCATTTTTCCATCCAACTTCATCTTTGCCATTCTCCTACACACACACAACTCAAAGGCTTCTGTCCGTTTTTCATCTTCTCGCCTCAGTGTCCACCTCTTTGACCCATAAAGTGCCACACTCCGTACGAAACAGTTGCCGAGTCTTTTCCTCAGTGCTTTATTTACTTTCACAGTTAATAGCCGCCTCGTCCTATTAAACGCTTCCTTCGTTACAGCAATACGAGTTTTCTCGTGTTGGTGGCATCTCGTGTCCTCAGTGATTTTACTTACAAGATATCTGAACGGTTTTACTTGGCTCATATCAGCTAGCACTTCCTGTACCAGTCATCATACTCTTTGTTTCTGCTGTATTGATTCTCATTTCGTACTCTTCACTAGCGTCATTTAGATCTTTCAGCATTTAGTTTAGAGTTCATTCACTTTGTGCTAATAAGACCAGAATCAACGACAAAACTTATACGTTAAGTTCTCTTTCAGCTAATAGGTACTCTTCTTTTTTGCATCTAAGCGTTTCCCAATAACGCAATAAAACGTAATGAACTTAAAATTTGAAAATGACCGATTGTTGGGATTCTAGTCGGTCTGATTCACGATGTTTGGTAACAGACCTCACAATGACATCCTGTCGTGCAATTTCCAGATTCATTGGATCGAATCCAGACTGGTTACGTAATTTCTAGGTTACTAACCATAATTCACTTACAATTTTTTGTTATACTTTTACTAAATTTGATTATGGTGTGTTTGGGACTAATTAAAGGTGACGTTAATGGAGTAGCTATTTTTAAGGAAATTGAGGAAGTCTACGAGGTAGTTTTCACTGTCGGTCCAAATTATAAATATTTAATATATGAATCTGAACCACAAAGTGGTTGTTTATGAATTCTTCCTCCAGATGAATTTGTTAACACAGAAAGAGGCCATTTGGCCAACTTCCACGACTGTGATGATATTCTTGGAGCTTGAAGGAGAATTTTGGTGAATATATATATATATATATATATATATATATATATATATATATATATATATATATATATATATATTTGAGCGAATGTAGTGAGAATGTATTGCACGAGGATTGTATACCTATGAAGTGTTCCATGGCGTTAACGCCATGCAAATGTTTGTATACAAGAATGTGACTTCAATAAAAAAATACGGAGGCAGAGGAATGGGGACCACAGAAAGACGTTTAAGGAACAGTTTGTTGTCTTCGATGAATCAAGGAATGTTCTCCACAAAAGGATGGATGTGTTGATCCACCAGGGCTTACACGTAAATTGTTGCAAGCTGGGCAAAAAAGTAACTGTATGAACATTTATTTTCCATCGATGATACTATTGCTGGGCGGTTAACATGGGAGTAGTATCTCTGGCATGTTAGATATAGGAGTCTAGTACAGGAATCTCTTTGCGATAAAATTAGCAGGGGCTTTGTGTCTGATATTTAAAGTATGTCGGACCGATATTCATTGAAACTGTTTCTTTATTTTCGGATTTTGGAAATAATTCCTAATTATTTTTCCTTTTAATTCTTCTTTTGAAGAGTGAGCACGTAATATTGACACTAAAAGTAAAGCATGAAGGTAATATATTAAATTCATGAATCTAGAAATGGGTAGAGAAGGCGACGAAAGTTAAATTTCGCGATTTAATTACACGTAATAATTTCTCGCAGTAACTGGGTAAGTCTTAAACAAAATTACGTAAAATTATTCGATAAATTCGATTTGCTGTCACTGTTCTCACCATTGTCACAAATAAACAGTCAACGAAATGGGAAAACTCAGAAAGAAGAAAATCATATTCTCACACGTGTATCGCAACTAAAAATTGTCGATCATATCTGCACCAATGATACGTTTAAAATAGTTAGTTTCCTACAGTTACGATTAACAGTCTTTGAAAAATTCAGTGTAATGATGTCAGTGCCCAGAGAGTAAATTTTTTTTATTTCGGCAGATATTAAAACACATACTGTATTATATTTGCCTCATGGTCATATATGACTTGCAGCATCTATGGCTGGAAAATTCTACACATGCAAACTGATGTAGAAACGACGGAATTGAGCGCAAAAATCAAGTGGACTTACTCACTGTATTTGATGTGTATGCAGTAGATCAATATTGTCGCTAAAC
>JARYHS010008002.1:0-10000 GCA_031002005.1 Vandiemenella viatica
ACGACTGGGCAATGCCTGTAGGTAGCTCAGCACACGATCGTTGGAAGTTATAAGTACTCTTTACTACAAATGAAATCTTCAGGTATTGTGTTATAAAAACATGATATTTCGACGACTAGTTCTGCCATATTCTGCAGCAGCTAAAACATCTGTAGTGGTCTGCTGATCGAGAGATAATGAGACAACTTAGCAGCAGCAGCTACATCTGGATAGCATTGTGCTATCATACTTTTCCACATAAATATGATTTTTTCTTATGACTCCTGTCTGTAGGTACTTTCTTTCGCATGGCTTCTTTTGACGTCAAAGGTTGGATATACAGTCTGTCAGTTGTTGGTAGAAGCACTTGACCTAATGGTGGTAATCAGTTCGGTCATGAGTTGTTTGAGTGTAGCAGTATGGTCCTCCTTCCCAACTCTGGAGTGGCAGCTGCGACAGTGGTTGCAGTGATGGACACGACTTGGACGGCTGCCTTTTTGTGGCAGATAGCTGAGGGATTTGACGTTCTTACGTGTAAGGCGAGGCATCGACAGGTCCTTGGGAGCCATGCTGTCCTCCCTACGTCTGTGCGGAGGGAGCTGTTGTCCACGCTTTTTATCATCTGGTAGGCTGTTGAGTTCAACCGCTGTTGCAGGCTGCTGAAGGAGACAAACTTAACGTTTTATTACACGGGCCCGCCTTCTCGTTGGACAACGGCTGAAGCTAGGAAGATGTGGTCCATCGTAGTCTCAGCACACTGGTTCATGCCTTGATAGCACGCAACTTGCTGATTTTCTCCACAATGCTCACATCACTCTTCATGGGTCCAGTCGTACGCAAGGTGTCCTTCAGCCTGATATCTATGGCACTGCTGGTATTGTACTGTGGGTATCTTTTTTCTGATCAGAGGGTCTTAATGAGACAGCTCAGGTGCTGTGCCTCTCTTATATACCCAATGATTTCCGCGCCCGAAGGCTGGCTGCCAGTGGGCACCCATTTAGGACTTCGGGACTTCGTAATTAAAAAAGGAAAAAGCGGCACCCATACTCGCCCCCTCTAGCATGGCGGCCATGGCCACCAATTACTATTGTTCACCTCAGCGCATGCATTAGAGTGATGTATTCCATACGTCTAGGGTTCCACCAGTTTACATGGGTCCAGCGGATTCCGATCGACGAAATTTTTGAAAGAAGAGACAGGATACAATGATGAAAGTGCCACGGTTTTACCCTTGGGAAAAAAATCTCTACGATAGTTGGGTGAGGAAATAAGAATGGCTGGCTAAGACACAGGCAGTACCGCGACGAATTTCGTACTGTGAGGCTGGGATGAGTGATGGATTATTTTTATGAAAATGGTATCATGCAGCAACTTACAGCTGGTTCCACGCACCGTCGCAGCCGTTGAGATGGTCCTGAATCTTGTCAATTGATTATAATTAGTATCAGCTGTGAGTAACAGGTGTTGGTAATGGTTTGGTGAGGCGGAGTACCAGGGTGCGACAGCAGCAACGTGAAGGTCTGTCCCACATCCCGGGATCCCGCGGTGAGGGTAGCGACAGATAGGGTGCTGCTAGATGACCACCTCCCACATGCACGGAGAAACCATTGGGTATATAAGAGGAGCACGGCACCTTAATTGCAGACCACTACAGATGCTTTGTTGCAATCATACGCCGGGAAAGTCTCCGTTCCTATACCTTTGATTTCGCTAACAAACACTGGCAGAAACGAGACGTTTTGTGAGATAACAACCATAGGGCTAGTTAATTGTAAAATAACTAATGTAAGTAATAGTAAAAAATACTATGGTCGAATATTTAAGTTGGCAAACATGTAATGCCAAGAGCTATACAATTAATATCGCTGACTGCATTGGAAGTTTTGTTTTATCGTGGACTGGTGGTTGTCATGGTTTTTTTTTAGCAGTAGAGGTTTGACATGCAAGTCGATGATTTAAGATTTGTTAAGTTTGTGAGAAATTCAATACTGAAGATAAATAAATAATCAATGTTGGAAAATTATTGGAGAATTATTTAGTTGAGTACTGAATAAAATTAATCAAGATAATGATTTGTACTAATCAGCAGCGAGGGCGGCTATCGTTCGTAATTTTGGTGTAAATCCAGAATTCATAACGGGCCATTTTAAACAGCAAGAAGTAAGTATAAACCTCGCAATTGGCGAACCTGGACCAGGATTATGGGTGTTAATTAAGATGATTAACATAACACCCAAACGTCTGGAGTTTCTTCTGAAGCAGTGTTATCAGTTGAGCAGCAGCAGAGAGCTGATCTACGGGCAAGTGCATCAAGTAAGAGAATTCCAGTTTTCATTTTGTTTTTGGGGCTGCAGTGTCAACGATCAGATTCCAACAGGAAGGATATTAACTAAATTTTGAACACTTAGTAAATTATTATGAAAGTGGAATCAAAGTTGAACTTACAAGTTGAGTTACATTTTGGTAAAGAACAGTTGCAAAGGTTAATTTTTTTTCATGTGACAAAAGTAATTAAAGGGGTAAAATTTGTGATTTTAAGAAATTGTTATTATATGTACAGCCAAATTAGTTAAAAGAGCAAAAGATCAGTATTTTAAGCATTTTCGTATATATGTGTCGGCTTTGTTTCCAGACCAGAGGCCGCCAAATTTTGTTGTCTCTTTTCTGTGATAATATACATGTTTTCAGCTGTTACGATAAAAGGTTGTAAGTTAATTGGTATTTTTTCTGTGTGTTCCTAAAAATTGTATTGCAGTGTTGAATGTGGACAGCGTTGTATCATTGCTGTGGATTGGAGTTGTAAGTTTGTAATATCGATTGCGGTTTAAAGAATTTCTGCTAAGAGTAGTAATACCGTTGTGTTTGCTTGCATTATGAAATTTTAAATGTCAAATCATTATGGAAAATAAGTGTGGAAAATTGGTTAGTGAGTTGGGAGAAACAAATAGTAATATGTCAGAGGGGGAAACGGTAAGTTCTGGAATCTTAAGTTTTGATGGGGAATATGAAAACCTAATGGGTGTCCGAGGAGATAGTAATTCGGTGCAAAATAATTTCAGTAGTAGTCCTATTAATAACGGGGATAAAGATGGGGTACCGGTTATTTTCCAAACAAAGATCTCAGCAACATTGATGAGGATGACGAATTGGTTGATGGAGAAAATGAAATTAATGGGGGGCAGAATTCAATAGGACATGCAGTTTTTGCCAAAACCAAATCAACCTGAGTACCGCTCGAGAAGGGGAATACAGACCTAAGGTTGCTATTAAATGCTATCAGAGACAATGAAACAAGAAATGAATCAGAGCCAAGAAAAAGTTATTCAGAGAATTTGAGAAAATCAAGAGAAATTCAGGCAAGAATTGAAACAAGACATAGGAGAACTTAATGAAAAAATCGAACGTAGTCAAAGGAGGGCAGAAAAGATGATGGGGAGGATGTGAGACAGAATTGAGAAGGTGGAAAGGGAGTCCGAAGAAAAATTACAGACGATTAAGAGCGATATTTTTGAAGTTAAGAAAAATGTACAGCGAGACGTTAATGTTTTGGTAGGCCGCTGTATAGAGGAAAAAGAGAAAATTATCGCTGAAAGAATAGAAGGATCACTAAGTCAGAAAATGGAAGGACGTCAGAAGGATATTGAAAGCAGGATGGAAACTATTTTAGAAAGCCAAGTGCAATGTGAGATTAAAATACATAGCGTAGCGGAACATGTTGATAATGTAGGAAGACAAATTACTTGTTTGTCGACGGAAGTAGGCCAAATGTGTGGGAATATTAGCCACATTAATGAAAGACTGGAAAAAGTGGAAAAGCGGCCAGACACCGTGGTTAGCTGTATACCAAGTTATTGTGAGATTACTTTACCAGAGACTGTGTTTGAACCAAGCGGAAAAGTACACCCCCGCCGATTTTGTAAAGATATATTCCCGAACCTTGCCAATAGAGTGGTCGGATACAAATAAAATCCGCTATGTACAAAGCAAATTAAGAGATAAGGCTTTTTCATGGAGTTGTGAAGTTACAGAGAGGTGTACTAATTATGACGAATTCCTAAAAATGTTCCGAGATAGATATTGGTCTCAGAGAAAACAGCGCACGGTAAGGAGTGAATTTTACAACTGTAGTAGATACTATAGAGGCGACGGTAGTATGAGGAAATTTTGCGAGGAGATGAGAAAGGAATTGCGGCACCTGGACCAAAAGGTAGGGGAAGTAGAACAAGTGGAGATATTACTACAAAAGCTGCCGCGGCAAGTTCAAGATAAACTGGTGGTTACTCAATGGGATAAGATGGAAGATTTCTTGGACTATGCTGGAAAGACTCGACCGAGTCCAAGAAAGTTATGAAAATAATATTGAAAGGAATCGAGAATCTGATCACAGATATGGTAAGCCAAGGGACTATCAATACCGGGAGCGAGCAAATCTTTGGCCACCGAAAGGAAGTGGAGGATATGGACGAGAAGGATTGCACAGGCAAGAATCTCGGGAAGAGATTGTTGAGGAATTCAAAAAGCATAATTTTGGTAACAATGGAAGGAGGTACGACTGGAGGAATAGTTCTAATATGAACCAAGTAACTGCAAGAGGGAATTACGGATATAATGAGCGTAAAATGGTGAGATACCCGGCAGAATACAGAGGAAGAGGCTATTTCGAAAAGAAGTACTCCCGGAAATGGTGGAAACTCTTTTGCAGCAAACAAGGAATATAATCAGGGATCAAATTACAATGCAGAGACACGAGAAGGAGGGGAAGGCAGATTTCGGCGGAATGAAGAAGGGAAGGAAAACTGTTAACCGGGACTGATGCGGTCCGTTCGGTTTCGGATTGGAAGGGTACAGGACCAAAATGTAATGAGAGTAATATCAAGAAAGGAGAATTTAAGGCAGTAAAGTTAAACGGTGAATTGGATCGAGACCGAAAGGATTATGACGATCACGAAGAAAATTGTAATTTAGCGAAATGTTACCTTAATGAAGTGAAACAAACACAGGAAGAAGCTCCTATACATTGGTGGGAATGTTTTGAATTGAAAAGAATAAATTAAGAGTAGGGGACGAAAAGGAGAACCCTAAATATAGCTGGACAGATGAAGGAATTTCCGATTTGATGAGAATAAATGAATGGAGAAATGAAGATCAGAAGGAATGTATTTCTTATGAGGAAGTGGTGGATGATATGGACAATAAGAGTATGATTTCAGAAGGTGCGGTGTCAGAGGAGGAATCAAGTGAAGAAGACGGATGTTCCGGAATAGACAGTATTGTGAATGATGAAGAAGCTGAAATTAGTAATAAGGAAGGAGGAAAAGAAGGAGCCAAGGAAGGTTCAGAAGATGAAGTTAGATATTTTTTTAACCAGGAAGGACGAGTTAAACGAATGCGACAGTCTGTTAGTGCCTGGAGAGTCAAAAACAGAGTTAACAAAGAAAGACGACGTAAGGACAGTAGGCTATCAGCAGCAAGTTGTGGAATAACTAAAGTAGAAGTTTATGACGACAATAGCAAACAGAATGGAAAACAACCAACAATGGAAATTTGTTCGAATAGTCTAGAGGAGAAATGTGAAAGTCACGTGAAATTGCTGACGATAAGAAAAATGGGAATAGAGAAAGAGGAAGATAATGTAATGAACGAGTGGTCCCGAAGAAACATTGAAACCGATCTATTATTTGAAGAACGGGATTTGAGGACGGGGTGTAGAATCCAACCTTTGATAAAGTTGTCAGTTTTTGATATTGAAGATTACGGTTTGGTTGATACAGGAAGCCAGGTGACAGCGATATCACAATCCTTGTATGAAAAATATTGTTAAAAGGAAAAAGATAACGGATATGCCTATTTCTGGAATACAGATTGTTGGGGCAACTGGGAAGCTAAGTAGACTGGTACGACGAAAAATACGGTTGCCTCTGAAGATAGGCGAAATGGACATGGAGCAAGGGTGTCTAGTAGTACCAAACCTCGCAATAAATTGTATATTGGGTATGGATTGGATGATCAAATACAAGGTGAAAATCGATTGTGAAGAAGGGAAAATTAAGTTTGTATGGAATGATATGGAAGGAGAGACAAATTTTAAAGGTGAATTGTTGAACGCAGAAGACATCGTGGGAAATTTGAAGATATCATATATGAAACAAAATTGTTTGGATTGTTTGGGACCAGATGAGTTATTAATGGCAACGAATGGGAGCGACCATAATTATGAACAACTTGTTTTGGATAAAGTAAATGAAATAGATTGTGAGCTTTGGCAACAGAAAGAAGATGTAAGAGATATTTTATTAAGGTATGCAAAGGTGTTTTCGAAACGTCCTGGAATTGTAAGAAATTTTGAGTGTGAATTAAAAATAATACCACATACACCATTTTTTGTAAGGCCATATCCGATACCTTTTGGCACAAAAGAAAGCAGTGGAAACAGAAATAAACCGTATGATTGAATGGGGCATTATCGAAAGAAGTGATAGTATGTACAACAATCCTTTGGTTGTAGTGGGAAAGAAAGACGGTACCGTGAGATTGGTATTGGATGCAAGGACGCTAAATAAAATTGCGGAAAGAGAGACCGACAGACCTGAAAATTTGGAAGAATTATTACAGAAATTCTATGGGATAAGATATATGACCAGTTTAGATCTCACCGCTGGCTATTGGCAAATACCGTTAGCGTTTGAGTCCCGAAAATACACTGCTTTTTTGTATGGAGGCAAATGTTACCAGTATAAAGTATTCTCTTTCGGTTTAAACATTTCTGTGTCTCTGTTTATAAGGGCGTTAGACCAAGTGCTTGGAAGTCAACTGTTGAGCAAATTATGTTGATGATATTTTAATAGCTACCGAGAGTTGGAAGGAACATTGCGAGTTAATGGAACAGGTGTTCAATGCATTAAAAGGAGGGGGCATGACTATAAAGTTAGCGAAATGTGAATTCATTAAGAAAGAAATAAAATTCTTGGGGCATGTGATAAACTCAGATGGAATAAAACCAGACCCAAAAAAGTTGGAAGCTATTTATAAATTTCCGATTCCCAAAAGCAAGAAACAGCTAAAATCATTTTTGGGTTTATGTGGGTTTTATCGTAAATTTGTTTCAGACCAGTCATTTAATAATTCACATTTAAATAATTTATTAAAAAGGAAAGTAACTTGGTTATGGACCACAGATTGCCAAATAGCATTTGATAAACTGAAAAAATGAATTAGTAAATAGCAAAATATTGTATCATCCTGATTTGGAGTTGCCTTTTTGTATGGCTACAGATAGTAGTGACTATGGACTAGGGGTACATTTGTTTCAACTAGTTAGTGTAAATGGGATAAAGGAAAACAGAACCATAGCTTTTGGCAGCAGAACTTTAAATAAGCACGAGCGAAATTATGGCGTTTCTGAAAAAGAAGCTCTTGCCATTGTGTGGGGTTTTGACAAGTTCAAGTATTATTTGTGGGGACATAAAACGATAGTGTACACGGATCATAAGGCTTTGACTTTTCTTCAGGAATGTAAATGGATGCACGGTCGGAGAACAAAGCTGAAATAGTGTGTCGGGATGATCACAGCAGTTCCTTCCGACTTGCTAATTAGTCCCCTTTATAATTAGTTTTTTTGACCACCTAAGATAAGGTCCATCAGACTTCGTTATAATTAATTATCGGCCGCCACCAATCGGCTGGCTAGGGTACAAATCCAGAACAAATATAACTATAAGTTTCTTCAAGGAATCACTTCGAGTATGTAGACCAAAGATTTATTCCGAGTTCTGTGCTGCACAAATGCACCCGGCCACCAATGGAAAAAATAATAATAATCTCACACACACAAGCAAATTACTACTAGTGACAAACGATCCGAAGATGCAGGTTCCTTAGAGTGTCAACAATTCCTTCAATCACTTTCACAAAAAGAAACCAAGAGGAACCATATGCACGCGTTCGCTGCTACACACCACACACTCTCTCTCTGACCGTTCCTCAACTGTTCGACTCGTAAGTCACCGATACTCATAGAATAAATATAATTAAAATAAGTTAAGTACTGAAGGGGCAAGCCTACTGTAATGTGACAACCCCTTCCATGTCACGGTTCTAATGTGAAGCCGCAGGCAAGACATTTGAACCTGGGACATATTTTAGGTTAGTTTTTTAGTAGGTAGTTACACACAAAAAGAAAATCCCTACATTATACAAGAACACCATGAATTAAATTACTATACAAGAGTATTGGTGGCCGGTCCCTACCGAACAAAATTACAAACATATTCACAAAATTTCATTCACATACAATTATATCTTCACATACAATTGTATCTCCCTGGAAAGAAAGCACAAAATTACAAATAATAATCTCTTGAGGTTAAACGTCTGTTCCTCACTCAAACGCACATTAACATTAACACCAATACATCAGTCATAATTATTTTTTTTTTCTGTGGATAGTACATCACTCTCTATCCAGGATACATCTTTGTCAGTGAAACACCAGATTGTTATTACCAGAGCTTCCCATGATAAGGTAACATTTCCTTTCTTTGGAGATGCTCGGTTAAAAATGGGGTCAATGACCTGAAGGTTTGTCAACCTAGCCTTCTAAAATTGCGCTTAGGTCTAATCACTTACTACCCCTTCCAAGAAAATCGACTTAAGACTACACCAAATACTAAAGAACATATTTATAGTTCTGTTATTAACACACAAAGACGTCCATCTTTCGACATATCCTTGAGGTGGTTACTGGGTGTCCGCTTAGGTACAATTACTTATTACCCTTCTAAGAACTAACCCGCTAATTTAAAAGGCTTAAGAGAAATGACATTGTATGTACCCTTTAATTTTTTACTCTTTGGATATTCCACCGTATACGCATTTTCTCTTGGTACTACTTTCACCCTATAGGGCCCTTCATATAAAATTTTGAACTTCTTTATTTCACTGTTTAGAAACGATGACTTATAATGCGTTTGTATTAGTACCAAATCTCCTTCCTTATAGGAGGTAAATTTCTTCTTCCTATCATGTCTGACTTGCCTCTCTTTCGCCTTCTTCTCAAGAGTTTTCCTCGCTTTCTCTAATTTCTCTTTGTGATCTCCTTCCTGTCCCTCTGGGAATTCAACAATTTGAGTAACTAATCTCTTCACTGGCTGGTTAAACATCAACTCGAAAGGCGTCATTCCTGTGGAACTGTGAGGAATGGCATTCAATACCTCCTCCAACCTGTTGACTTCTCTCGCCCAACTTTTATGGTTGTGGTGGCAATATGTCCTGAACCATCTCCCGATCTCTGCCATAATTCTCTCAACCACATTACCTTGAGGATGGAAATACGACGTCCGTAGGACTTCAATTCCCTTACTCTCCATTTCATCAACCCACACTTTGCTCGCAAATTGTGAACCATTGTCGGATATTATCCTCTTAGGCTTCCCTAGCTCCATAATATATTCTCCAACAACCCTACTTAGTATTGCTTTAGTAGAGGCCTTCTTCAGAGGATACAACTTAACATATTTGGTGAACACATCCAAAACCACTAATATTTGAGTCACCCCCCCTCTGGACATGGGTAGGGGTCCATACAAGTCTATAGATACTAATTCTCTAAGTTCAGAGGGTAGTATACTCTTCATCCTTCCCAACCTTTGTACATTATCAACTTTAACCTTTTGACAAATTTCACAGGTTGCCAAAATTTTAGTTATCCTCCTCGCCATGTTTTCAAAATAACAGTGTTCCCTTATGATTAAGTAACACTTGTTGGCTCCATAATGGCCATAGCTGTAATGATGGTGCCAAATCCATTTATCTACACAATGTTCCGGTATCCAAAGACTCCATTCCTTACTATCTTCAACCTTCCTGAAGAATATCACACCTTTATATATACAATAATATTTACTTAGTTTTCCTTGATAGTCCACTTCCTCTATACTGGTTCTTACTGACCTTATCACATCATCCTTATCTTGTTCGGCTTCCATATTCTTCAACCAGTTTACTATTTGCCCTTCATGTTCTA
>JARYHS010008005.1:0-15008 GCA_031002005.1 Vandiemenella viatica
AGTTTAAAATGATTTATGTGAATAATTTTATATTTAAGTATCTTTAATATTCACTTCTTAGCATTTTGTAATGATTGTAAATGATTATGTATTAATTCTGATTATTTTTAATATGTTTTCAGTTGTTTAATTATTGTTAGTGTTCGAGAAATACCTGTCGGAAGCCTTTGCAGTGTTCTAGAACTTTCGATGGAAGTTATATAATGCGACCATCAGAGACTAAGAGACAGTTTTACGGTGGCAGTATCATGGAATTAGTTTACGTTGGCCAAGGACGGTGTTGAACGAACAGTTTTGGTAGGATTATGTTGGGAAGAAGTGGTGAATGTAATCACTGGAGTTGTTGATATGTGAACTGTATTTTGAAGTTCGATGTCTGACTTGCAATAAAAACAAGTTAAAATTTTAAACTGGATCGTGGACTGGTTATTTAGTATATTAATTAAACCACGAGGCATCTAATAATGTGTAAGTCTCTATGATGTTGTATCGGCTGCTCAGTCTTTGCTTCTCTCGCAGACAGTTTGTGTATACAAAATCACCAAATTAACCAGGGTGCCCGTCACAGATAATTTTTATGACGCGCTAATTTATCCCCTAGTATTCAGCAGTGGTAAAGAAGTGTATCTCTTCCAGATACCGCAAATCAACCCTGTGAAAAGTATCTCCTTACCTAACAAAAAAATATGTCACGTATGGATTTTTCTGCCTACCCCTTGTTACTTGCGAAGACGGTTTTAATGTATGCAACGATGCAGACAACTGGCTAATCTTGCATGTTGACACGTACGAGAAAGCTGAGAGTGAACGACTGGGATTCACCGCCATATTGTCCCGACTACGTGCTTTTTATGAAAGTTACAGCTTTATATATCTACTAGACGACCCGTGCGAAAATTTCGCGAATAAAATGCGATGAATAGTGAGGTTGAATATAATGTCACCAAGTTCAGTCATTACTCTTAATACTCCTACTTCATTTATCGATTTTGGTTAGAAATCCAGGGAGATAAATGGCTCGAAACTCAAAAAAACGTATTTTAGAAATATTGACATTTTTGCGCTTTATGGGTCGAATTACGAAAAATTCCTATCTTAGAATATAATGTTACCACGGCGGAAACCTTAGTCTTTAATACGATATGTCATTTATCTATATCGATTAGATATAAAGGGAAATATAAGGCTCGTGACAAAAAAATACGTTGTAGAACAATTTATACTTTTTCCCATTAATAGTTGAATTCCAAACACTTCTTTCTTAAAATATGATGTCAGCAAAGCTGAGACATTATTCCTCACAATCGTACTTGATTTATCGATTTTGGATAGATATCAAGGGTGATAAGTGGCTCGAGACACAAAAAACGCATTTTAGAAAAATTGACTTTTTTGCCTTTTATGGGCCGAATTACGAAAAATTCCTTTCTTAAAATATAATGTTACCACGGCGGAGACCTTATTCTTTAATATGATACCTATCTATATCGGCTAGATATCAAGGGAGATAAATCGCTCGTGACACAAAAATCGGATATAGAAAAATTTATACTTTTTTCCTTTAACGGTTGAATTCCAAAACATTCTTTCCTAAAATATGATTTCACAAAGCTGATACATTACTCCTTATATTCCTACTTCATTTATCGATTTTGGTTAGATATCCAGGGAGATAAATGGCTCGAGATACAAAAAACGCATTTTAGAAAAATTGTCATTTTTTGCCTTTTAAGGGTCGAATTACCAAAATTCCTTTGTTAAAATATAATTTTACCACGGTGGAGACCTTATTCATTAATATGATACCTCATTTATCTATATCGGTTAGATATCAAGGGAGATAAATCGCCCCTGACACATAAATCGGTAATAGAAAAATTTATACTTTTTTCCTTTAAGGGTTGAATTCCAAAACATTCTTTCTTAAAATATGATGTCACAAAGCTGAGACATTACTCCTCATAATCCTACCACATTTATCGATTTTGGTTAGATATCCAGGGAGATAAATGGCTCGAGATACAAAAAAACGCATTTTAGAAAAAGTTGACAGTTTTGCCCTATAAGGGTCGAATTACGAAAAATTCCTTTCTTAAAATATAATGTTACCACGGAGGAGACCTTATTCTTTAATTTGATACCTCATTTATCTATATCGGTTAGATATTCAAGGGAGATAAGTTGCTCGTGACACAAAAATCGGTTATAGAAACATTTATACTTTTTTCCTTTAAGGGTTGAATTCCAAAAACATTCTTTCTTAAAATATGATTTCACAAAGCTGATACATTACTCCTTATATTCCTACTTCATTTATCGATTTTGGTTAGATATCCAGGGAGATAAATGGCTCGAGGTACAAAACAACGCATTTTAGAAAAAGTGAAATTTTTGCCCTATAAGGGTCGAATTACGAAAAATTCCTTTCTTAAAATATAATGTTACCATGGCGGAGACCTTATTTCTTAATATGATACCTCATTTATCTATAACGGTTAGATATTAAGGGAGATAAATCGCTCGTGACACAAAAACGCATTGCAAAAATATTGATACTTTTGCCCTTTAAGGGTCGAATTCCGAAAACTTTTCTGGCTTAATATATGACGTCACTAAATTGGAGATCTTAATCTTTAAAATGATACTTCATAAAACGGTTTCAGATAGGTATCCAGGGAGATAACTGACTCGTAACACAGAAAACAGCATTTTAGAAAAATTTACATTTTTACCCTTGAAGGGTTCGAATTCCGAAAACCTTCTTGCTTAAATACGATTTAACGAAATTGCAGACCATAAGCTTTAAAATGACACCTCATTCATTGATTTCGGTTAAGTATGAAGGAAAGATATAGGCTTTTGACAAAAAAAAATACCTTATAGAAATAATATATATGATTTCTAGCTATTTAAAATTCTAAGTCACGCGTACGACGTTGCGGATAGCAGATAATTATGCATATGTATATTCTTTAAAGTCATTTCTCTTTCTTCCTTAATAGAAATACAAATGATAATAGAAGGTGGCTGTATCTTGTGGGCTACTTAACCACGTATACAACGAGCCTAGCCCAGCCCTGTGATGTTCAGCGTACCAGGGACAGAGCGGGCAATCGATCGCGTCTAGCTCGCACTCGCAACGCGACACAGCGGTGAGAAGGGTCGACGACACGACCTGTCTGTGTAATACGAACCATTCACATTCCGCGCTTCGTCCGCTGGAATGGGAGCTCACGCTGAACGACAAAGCAAAACGCACGCTGTCCGTGACAGGCGCGGACACCGAGGCGTTCGACGGACTTTGCTGCTGTCACTCTGCAAATTAGGAATGAAGGTTTAAAATTTTTATTTCGCCTCTGCATTCCAAGAAGTAGGAAAATATTAAAACTGTCATCTGTATGGATGGCCAGCTTCGACTGAATCCTTGTCTAATATCACCATGGCGTTTGACATATAACGAACAGCAAGTTATATATTTAATAAAAGGCTACTTTGGTCACTGTGTTATCGTGTCTCTAACGCTAACGTAACGCGCACGGCTTACTTTATCGCACTAATAGTGGCCAGGGGATATTACTTTAAAATAGAGGTTATGAGCATTATGTGAGTGTAGTCTTTCAGGCGAATAAATGACAACAAATCTTCTCGGGTTTTATTAAAAAGCGACAGGTATTCGTAACGGCAAGATCGCCGGTACATAATTGACCTGATGATGGCTGCTGAGTTAGTTGCCGAAAGCTTGTCGCTTTTTAATAAAATCTGGCTGCAAACCCGAGAAGATTTGTTGTCATTATGAGCATTAGTTAATAACACTTCTGTATATTTAAGGAACAGCGAAGAAATAATTGTTAGAACAAAATAAAATGTATGAATTACGTTTAAATTAAGATATTTATTATTAGATGCTTTTGTTTATTTGTATTCAGCTGATTTAGATGTTTTCTTACACTCTCCGTCCAGACATATCACTGTCACAATACACTAATAAATATGTACTAAATTAAACCGATTTTAAGGTTATGATCGTAATTCAGCAGCTGTATTTAGGAAATACCACCAGAACACTGCTTAAACTCGTAGTAAACTCGAAGTAATTAATTGTTAGAACTCTTCGTTATCGCGGTATAATGACTGATACGCTCGTACTTAACCAACGATTCACTGTTGTAGCGACGTTTACAAGCCGGTCAACAGCATTCTACAGCAATGTGTCATGAACTGAAATAGCTGCTTTGATGCTCATCTACCAATTTCTTTGTCTTTGATTTATTTTTCTTAATTTCTTACTATAATAACTTGAAAGTACGAGAAAATCAATCCGAAAAACTTACGAAAAGGCAAAAATGTTCTGCTCACATCTCCTAACAGAGAGAATGAACGGTAATAAAAGAGATCAAAGCGAATATGACGCTTTAATCCATAATATTCCGCAGTAACTGGCGTATGCAAACAATTAATCAGGATTACCAGTTGCGTCAGCTCAGAGCTTATTTCCAGGAAAATACATGCTCCCTTAATTTTCGATTTTAATGGATTTTCATATTCATCGTTAACTGTTATGTAACGTGGTACAAATTGCTTTGTTCAGGTCCTTAATTAGTAAATAAATAAATGCCTTAATAGTTTTTGCTGCAGTCACTTTCCTATATACTGTAACGGGCCGCGCTGTCGCCACGTTACAAGGTGCATTTTTTATTATATATGTAATAATATAAGAGTAATTTACATAAATCTTGGGCGACCACGTGAATAGATTTTTGTTGTAATTTTTATAAAGTACGCAAGATTCCAAGTGAGGACTGTAATGAAATGGTGAACTTATACAGTGTATCGTAGCAAAGCGAATATTCAAAGAGTTATTGAGCTATGTAGGCTAGAAGCTAATCTTGGTCTTTCCGGATCATGGCGACGGAACGTCGCGGATTTGGGATTTTTGCCGGACCACACACACTGCTCCCTGGGGATGGGTCACTCACCGAGCGGGAAAAGCCTGCCGTCCGAAACCCGAATGTTCTCTCGCCCCGGCGAACTTAGCCGAATATGTCCGACCTCTGTTGGATTCTTTGGCCAAATCACATATCGAGGATATCACGTGACATTAGGTGCCGACCTGAAGGTCCAATCAAAATGAGGCGTATAACTCAAAATCCTGGGAATTTTTGTTGTATGTGAGCTTCGAGACTACAAATGGGCGGAGCAAGAAGTTTCCTCGTGGACGAAGAGCGAGGAGCTGGACATTCTAACTTCGATCGCACCAGTCTGAGGTTGACTTGGAAAGTTGACTTCTTTCGCTAACCTGCAGCTTGCCTTGCTGGAGCGAGGTTATCACCGCAACATCAGCCGGTAATGCGATGATGCGCATTGCCAGACCAGAGATGCCTATAGCCGACTTGTGAGATAATCTCACATATCGTGGGTCCGCTACACTCATCACAGACATCAGACGCAGAACTACAATGGTAATTGATTACGACCAAGCCATGTGATTGTGCATTCCGTGAAACAGAACCCGTAAGCGACTTTGAGAGGATAGGTCCATGTTCTCACTTTGTAATTGTAAAAACCCCTGAGCTAGCGGCATAATTTGCCAGAACTAGTTATTTTCGAATGATATAGTTGTTCATTCTGGCGCCCATGATTTTCTTTTTAACTGTAAAGTCACAGTATTATGATGCCTTTGTCTGAGGTAGTCATAACTTGTATTTTTCATTGTTTCCAGTTGTCATTATTTCTTGCATTTTGATTCTGAGATATTTAAAAGTAAATATATAATTGTTTGCTTGCCCATGACGGCTAATTGTAACTCTGAGCGTTGCTTTTATGATTTTGCCAATTTGTGTTAATGTTAACGGTAAATTCGCTCAGACTTGTAATCGCCAGTGATAAGAAAATAAATGTCATATTGTGACAATTTTTCCTAAATTCCAACTAACGTCGAGATTCTTGCTAAATTAATAAATTTTCCAATCCTTCGTAAAAATTAAAATTAAAAATCCACAAGTTATTAATCATAAAGGTATGAAAGATAATTGTAATGTGGTTTGCCCACCAAGGCACCCACCACATAATGACGCCCAACGCTGGTGCCAGATGAGACATTACTTCTTAATGTCTGCGAACTTGGTGGCACTAATTCAAATTAATACAATTTGGAGCCCAAATTCAGAAAGTTTCATGGAATGTTGCACATGGTTTTTGGCTGTTTTATTATTCTTGTAGTCAATAGATATTCATACAAGATTTTATTTTGATGTTTCACTTATATTTTAATGCATAAAAGTTCATTTTTTTTCAATGCATAAAATTTATTTTGTTTCAACGCATTAAAAGAAGTTCATTTGTGTATTTCAATTGAGATGCAATACACTTTGTATTGTAACAATTTTGTGATCATTTTTCAAATTTTTAAATGAGTAACGTCAGTGTTGATTTCTTAATGCATGGTAGCTGTAAGAAAATTAAAGACACGCATGTCTTGCCCATGTGTTTGAAAGTAAGTCTGCTTTCATGGTGTTGTGTTGCATGATTCATCGTTGCTTTTCTCTTGCTGTATTTTGGAGGGGTATATGTATTTGTGTGTATTGAAATTCGCGGTATTTTTGTTAGTGAATTTAGATTTCGTCATTGCACAATTGCGGTGTAAATTCATTGTTTGTGTGTTCATATGAAGCTACGATCTCGTACGATAAAAGATTTCGATATGGAAGATCAGTCTGATAGGCAAAAATCTCCCGAAATCATGAACGATCAGGTTCAGTTAACGGAACAAAGCGAATATTGGCTGCTGGGGAGGGGAACGTAAGTTCTGAAGTTCCGACCCACTCATATAGTTCGCAGTCTACTTTGTCGCCACAGGAAGATATGGAAAATTTTCCGTCACCTGTAGGTGAGATGACACAGAATACGCCCGCACATTCAGAACAGACACAACAAATGACCACAAATTCCTGTAGAATCACCACCCCTATCATCGCAAATACTAAACATGTTGATGGCTGCAATAGAACAATCAAGCCAGCAATTTCTGGAATTAAATTCACAAAAGGAGGAAAATAAGAGAAATTCGGATTTGCTTAAGCAGAGTTTTGTCGCAAGCTGCGATATTAACAAACTTGGACGGAAAAATTATCCACCTTCCGTTCTGAGGTCACAAAAGAAATATCTGAATTCAAGTCTGAGATAGCTAACAATTGTTTCTAAGCTGGAAAGGGACACAGAAGAAGTAAAAACTACCTGTGCTTCTTTGCAAATCGGGATAATCAACAGTTGACTAAAAGACTTGACGCCACCGACCTGTCCATTGAACAGATGCGAAACGAGAACGGCCAAAACCTAGGGACAAATTTCGGAATTTGTTCACGAGGTCAAAGACCATACGGAAAAAAACCTCCGAAAACTTAGCTCGGAGGTGACTGCCGTGGCAAGTTCGGTTGAGCTCGTTAAGACGGCACAAACCGAGTTAAAATTGTCACTGGACGAATTTCTGGAAGCCGAACGTGGTAATTTTAGTCCTCCACAAAATCCTCCGAATGCGGTATTACAGACTGCGAGTGAGTCGGTTGTTAAAGTCACTACTCAACTCTTAATCAGTGAAATTGTCAGTTTGTACGCAAAAATATCTGAAATCAAGAAACACAACAATTTCAGTTGTCTTGGATCCACAGTTAAGTGCAAACTGTCAGTAAAGCATAAGACATTTGTAGGGCAGGAGATGAAAGATGTACAGTATATGTCGTTCTTGAAAGTCAGACAAGAGTCGGCAAGTTTTCCAATCATCGGAGAAATGCGAAATCAGTCTCAGAATTCACAGCCTATCAACATAGCGTGGAAATTTTCTGTCCGTAACTTTGTGTGGAACACTACACAATTTGTTCATTCCTTGTGGTCAGAAAAGACGCAATTGTCAGCTGCACCAGTTAGTAAGTGTGGTCGGTCGACGGACACTATACCTGTTCCAGGAATGTCATTAGCTGTCGGGCACAAACCGACGAACGTCTGTAACCTTGTAAGCCCAAGGTTCTGCGTCCTTCGAAATCCTGTTGAAAGCGGTAAAGACGAATATTCGCGACGCAGAATTATTTTCCAGAGGAAGATCCATGGACGTCTCAAATTCGTCTTGTAGGCATTGTTCAACAAGTTGTGTAGCATGCCAAATACAATGACGAAAAGGCTGACTATGAATTGACCGATTTGGATCATAAAAAAAAAAATTAAAAAAAAAATTAAATGTACGGTACACATTCTTTTAGGTTAGGCGCCTTACCGAAATTAATCATGCTTGAAAAACGCCGATGCCAGTTCCGCTAGTCTAAACCGTCTGTTTTGCTGGAAAGATTAGATAAACGGAAAATTAAAATTCCAGTTACCAAAGTTGCACCTACAGTTAAAGCTACTTAGGATGTTTCCATAGTCGGAATTTGTAATGCTTATTTCGCTATTCCGAACTTTATATTTTGTCCACGTGAAATATTAATAGTCACTTTTGACTTTCATGCTGTTAAGTGGACGTGATTTGATAAAAATCCTGAAATATTAAATGTTTTTCTGAGCCAGATAAATTAATACGCACTCGCGGAAGAATGATTTCTTGTCTGACAGCGATACACATATTGTGATATGCTTTCTAAGATGTATTTGGTGACATAA
Organism: Vandiemenella viatica; assembly: GCA_031002005.1. Taxonomy (NCBI): domain Eukaryota; kingdom Metazoa; phylum Arthropoda; class Insecta; order Orthoptera; family Morabidae; genus Vandiemenella; species Vandiemenella viatica. The sequence continues at coordinate 8,647 of JARYHS010008005.1, forward strand.
ACGAAAAGGTTTTCAACATTTTGTGATGCATGAGTTCGATGTAACGTTTTACCTTAGGTAGTTGCATTATATCTTTTCTGAGCAGAAGTGTACAGCGATCGTAAAATCGCTTTGTCTGTGTTGATCGAAGATCGCAAGTTATCTCATCAACGTATTTTACTTCTTTGTTTTGTGTATCTATCTGTAAAGGGTGGCTAAAGTGCCGTATATAATGCCCTATGGAACGCGAAACCTTGCCAGAAAGATTTGTATTAGTCATCACAGAAATTAGGAATCATAAGTTGAAGGGTTACAGATACACAGGAGAGTTTTCACAATACCTTGCTGTTATTTTGCTAACGATAGGGCGAGGTCGAAGAGCAAAAAGTTAAAGGCGACTGCGTTTGTAAAGGCTAAAAGGAAAAATTTTATTTACGGGATATATTCAATAATTCAGCTAACTTTGCAAGTTAAGGTAATTATATTTGATCCTAACTTCAATTGAAAAGGAATTTTGTATATGATAATTGCACAGATGGTGAAGACGTGAACAATAAGATTATTGGTGATATCGAAGTTTTTCCTGCTATATTTCTGGCCGTATTTGGTGGCCAGAGTGATCTCGAAGAATTGTTATATGTTGACGTACGGACAAACCGAGATCGGGCCTCATAACGCCCGGAACTTAAAGCCATTCCATATATCGTAACGGTTGCGAAAGAGTTGGAAACAGCTACCCTCTGACAGCTGAGCTCATTAGCGCAGGGAGGCAGCTGAACTCAACCGGCAGGTTCCGAGAATTGTCAGGTAGCGAATACCCCAGGATGAATGGAGAAGGGAAACAAATCGTTCCACGCCTCGTTCTAGCGGTATTTCGCGTACCCTAACAGTAAATTGTATAGTATTCTATAAATTAGATTAAAACTATTGTTGGACAACATATATTTAGCTCAGAATGGTGTGCACTCAACGAAAAGAATTGCAAAGTTTATATTTTTGCTTTATATAGATTTGTAGTATTCTGCTAGCGGGAAATCTCAAAATTGGTTTGTATTGGCAAACGGAAAACCTGAGATCGGACCGTTCTATGCACAAAGCTTACAACTCTTTTTCATACAAGCTAAAGAAGCATAAGTGTTTAAAAGGAAAATATTCGCTAACTGGGTGGATTTTCGGCATAAAACGTGGAGTAGACGGACATATTAAAAGGATTATAATAACTCCTAAATAAAAAAAAGGGAAATATTTTATTCTTTGAATGTCGAGATAATCTCGAGTCATCAATAGACCCATTGTGAAGGAATCGTAATGTTACTGAGGAATGATAGTTACGCTATTCATTATCCTTTCGAGTCCGTTTGTATGCCAGAGATGCTACAGCGACTTTGGTTGACGATGATAAAAGGTCAGGTCAAACCGCATAATATGTATAAATGTCTCATAGGGGAATGGTAAATTTTATAGAAATTCCATTACATATACCCATGAGCAAATACAGTTTCCATTCGCCATGAAATTCGCAATCACTTCACAGTCGGTATGTTAAAAGTTAGAGATGTCGACCAATGAAAGACTAATTAGGAGACCACCTAACATTCAACCAGTAAGGTTCATAATTTACGTAACACACGAAAACATGCACTTACATCGTTCATTCTACACCACGTTGAATTATTAATAAATGTTGCGTCATTTAAATCTAAGATTACAGTTGGTGATATTTGACCATGAACACGAACACACCTTCTCTATGAAATGCTTGTTGAATTAACAATTGGTCATGACGCAAATCACGTCACCGAATACGACTAAACTATTCCGTTGTTTTGAGATTAAACCCGCGCAATGTAATGAGATATTTTACGCTCACCTCTAGCATCTATATGGATGTTTGTTGAAGGCAGAATTATTTTTATGCACATGAGTAAAACATCACGCTAAATTGTAAATACAATGTATAGTTCAACCACTTTCTGCATAAGTGTTCCGACAATTTTGTTTTATTAATGTATTTCATTTTATTAATTTAATGATAAGATTTGATACAAGTTTCTTTCAAGATTATTATTTAAACATGTGTGTAAATAATTTATTTTCATGTATATTTTAGTATTGTGCTTAATATAACTTTGCATTTGGGAAGGCTACCTGAATTCACGTGCTTCTGTTTGTAAAGGATTGTAAAACGACCAAAAGGACATATGCTCCCGTTATATATTCACCTTACAAGGCAGGAATACCGATGGTAATTGGAATCACATTTAAAATTAATGTAATTATAAAAATGCTTAAGTTTTTGTTGAGCCACAATGGAGATAGAATTAGGTAGTTAAAAATAAAATTATTCTATCATAATTTCATTTTTCACCAACGGACGGCCATATTGTAACGAGCCGCGCTGTCGCCACGTTACAAGGTGCATTTTTATTATATATGTAATAATATAAGAGTAATTTACATAAATCTTGGGCGACCACCTAAATAGATTTTTGTTGTGATTTTATAAAGTACGCAAGATTCCAAGTGAGGACATAATGAAATGGTGAACATACAGTGTAACTTGGTAAAGCGAATATTCAAGAATTATTGAGCTATGTAGGCTTGAAGATAATCTTGGTGTTCCCGAGCCTTGGCGACAAGAAGTCGCGGATTTGGGATTTGCCAGACCACACACTTTGCTCCCTAGGGATGGGCGGTCAACGACGTCACTCACCTGGCGGGAAAAGCCTGCCGTCCGAAACCCGAATGTTCCCTCGCCCCGGCGAACTTAGCCGAATATGTCCGACCTCTGTTAGATACTCTAGCCAAATCACATATCAAGGATATCACGTGACATTAGGTGCCGACCTGAAGATCCAATCAAAATGAGCGTATAACTCAAAATCCTGGGAATTTGTATTTTATGTGAGCTTCGAGACTGCAAATGGGCGGAGCGAGAAGTTTCCTCGTGGACCGAAGAGCGAGGAGCTGGACATTCTGACTTCGATCTTCGAGTCCAAGCTATGCGAGTCTAGTCTGAGGTGGACTTGGAAAGTTGGCTTCTCTCGCCAATTGCCGCTGTACGATTTCTGGCTGGCAGCTTGCCTTGCTGGAGCAAGCTTATCGTAGGAACACAGCCGTTAATGCGATGGTGCGCATTGTCAGACCAGAGATGCCTATAGCCGACTTGTGAGATAATCTCACATATCGTGGGTCCACTACAGTCACCGCAGACATCAGACGCAGGACTACAATGGTAACTTATTACGACCAAGCCATCTGATTGTGCATTCCGTGAAACAGAACCCGTAAGCGACTTTGAGAGGATAGGTCCATGTTCTCACTTTGTAATTGTAAAAACCCCTGAGCTAGCGGCATAATTTGTCAGAAGTAGTTATTTTCGAATGATATATTGTTCATTCTGGCGCCCATGATTTTCTTTTTTAACTGTAAAGTCACAGTATGATGATACCTTTGTCTGAGGTCGTCATAACTTGTATTTTTATTGTTCTAATTGTCATTATTTCTTGCATTTTGATTCTGAGATATATTTAAAAGTAAATATACAGTTGTTTGCTTGCTCATGACGGCTAATTGTAACTCTGAGCGTTGCTTTTATGATTTTGCCAATTTGTGTTAAGGTTAACGGTAAATTCGCTCAGACTTGTAATCGCCAGTGATAAGAAAATAAATGTCATATTGTGACAATTTTTCCTAAATTCCAACTAACGTCGAGATTCTTGCAAAATTAAATAATTTTCACTCCTTCATAAAAATTAAAATTAAAACCCCACAATTATTAATCATAAAAGTATGAAAGATAATTGTAACGTGGTTTGCCCACCAAGGCACCCACCACAGTATAAAGTATGTATGGTTGTAAAGTAACTATGTTTTCAAGTATATGTAGATGCAGATTTTAAGGCACTACAATATGTGTCGATAACCATTGTTAGGGTTAGTTAAATATTATGAGATAAAATATTACGCCCATATAAGTTAGTGGTCTGCAGAATCGTTTTTGATATTTTAATAGTACTCGGTTCGAAAAAGGTTCAGGGCAGAAAAACGCTGGAATACACTTTTGACACCAGGCATCACGTCCAAATCAGCAACTTTGCCCAAATAGTAGTTTAATTTGTAACAATGGCGTTTAGTTTAATTTAAATTCTGTATTTATCACTAACAATCATAATAAAAGTTTATTTTAAGAAACTTTGTTATCTGAAGTTATAAAAAATGCCAGAGAAACAGCCTCCACAAATTTTTAATATAAATAAAAAAGAAATAGGAATTTATGACATTGACCTATTTTATGTTTGCAAACATCACAAACGCCGTTCAGATTCGAGATGGGTTTTAACTTTAAATAAACATATTATGAATTGGAGAATCGCCCCTTCATTCGCCTAGGTGATTATAGGAAAACGTTTAGAGACCACCATCGAGCTGGCAGATTTCAAATGCTGTCTGGATTTCAACTCGCGCAGTGGTGCCTTTCCCAAGTCCAGTTTGGTGGAACTTTAGCGGCTTAAATCAGATTACATGGTTAGATTAATGACGAAACTCGGAGTGCTTACAAATTTACTGAGTGATGCCGCCTTCGAGCCTAACTTGACGGTGACGAAATTTCCGTCTGCGGTGAGTTTAGTTTCAATATGAATGTCTGAACTTCCTTGGCGTATTTATCACAGAATATCGCAGTTAGAAAAACATTAAACTGGAGAGCGCTGTACCTCTGACGTTATTTTACAACCTTAATAGGTCATTTCAAACACGAGCTATCAATATATTAAGACTTAATTAAAACAAAAGTTATTCAGCATCTTTAGGAGAAACACTAAAGATTTATTGTACTGATGTTCGTTAACACTTAGTGCTATGCTAACTGAATCTATAGATTCTTTGTTTTTAAGTATCCGATAATGCGTCTTTAAACTTGAGAGATAGCCTTAGAATGATAAAATGACAGTCGCTAATTGAATGCAGTGATGATGCCGAGAATGGTAATGAGAGACAAGAGGTGGAAAAATAATAACGATAAAATTTTAAAAAAACTACAGCGTCAGCGAAAAACCGCGCATCAAGTATCGGGCGGAAGAAACTGTAGTACATGACGATAACCGAAGTTCGACGTTGTCGCCAACACCCGTTTGTGATAAAAAAAATGTTGGTCAATTGTTATAGAAATGCAGTCTTTTTTATTAAAATCTTCGTAACAAAATGACGGTCGTCATGACAGTAATAGGTAAATTAAAGAAAAATCAAAAACGTTTAATTAAATACACCCCACAACCAACAGTTTATACTAGTTTTTCATAAACTGACAAAAATAAATAAATTAAGTACACTGAGCCAAATCCAAAAATAAAAAATGCTTCCAACCTGCAGATGCCATGTAATGACACACTTTATTATTTTCTTTGTTTTTAAACAAGCATTTGGCCTTTCTTAGACGTACTGCTGGCTACTAATTGTTAATTTGAGTAACTGGGACACCCACCTAGCACAGCGTCTGCATTTGTGGTACCACCTAACCGTGAGAGATTTCTAATTGTATAGCTCTCTTACACTATAGAAACCTTAAGTGGCAACACAGATTTTAAATGAAAAAACTTTTATCCTTGACTGCATTTGAGCCAGCATGTTAATCCCTATTCTCTAGATATATTTTTTTATCGTTTGTTTGCAACAAATGCCCATTAATTCCTCAAACATATGAGGTTGTAGTTTATTTCCGTTAATATTCAACATGCATGTTGAGGAAGCTGTAGAGGAAGTAAAAGATCAATTTGAATGTTTCGTAAGTGTTCAGGAAGTACAACCTAGCGATCTGGTGGCTCAGCGGTTAAGGTGTCTGGCTGGGGAAAGAAAGGTCTTCGGTTCGAATCCCTATCTCGGCGGGGATTTTCATTGGCACTTAACGCGACCTTCACCTCTAGCACAGCTCGCTGTGTAATGTGAAGTACGCCAGAACGCTTCCGTGGTTCGGATTCGACTTTAAACTGTAGGTCCCCTACAGCTTGTAGCACTACAGAGTTAGATGAAGACGGCTAAGACAGAAGCGGAACGCGCAGCCAATAGAAATCCTGTCTGCAGGTCTTTACGACCACACGGAACTATTATTATTAGGAGTTCAATCAGTCCTGTCAGCATAATACGCTGAGAATATCAAGCAGTTATTGAATGGTATGAACAAAATACTGAAGGAAAATTTTGGACAAAATATAAACCAAAGCAACCCAAAAGTGATTAAATTTAGCAGAAATGAAAGCAATAATAGTCGATTAAATATAAAAATAGGATCGGATGCAATAGGAGAAGTTAGTGGATGCTGTTACTTAGGAAGTAAAATTACGAAGGATGGCAGAGGCAGGAATGATGTTAACAGCAGAATAGTGTGA
>JARYHS010008007.1:0-27391 GCA_031002005.1 Vandiemenella viatica
AGAGACGTAAAGCAGTTTAAAAAAAAAAAAAAGAAGGGATGGTAACCTGCAAGGCCACGGCGACCTTCCATCCCCATTCCCTTCCCTCCCCGTAGATTAGTAGGCTGAAAAGAGTATTCGTAACTCGCCAGCAGCCCGTAAAAAAAAAAAAAAAAAAAAAAAAAAAAAAAAAAAAAAAAAAAAAAAAAAAAAAAAAAAAAAAAAAATACCGGAGATCAAAGCAAGAACGATTATTCAATTGTGTGTTCAATTTATAAAGTGCGAAGAAAACGGGTGCACTTAATAAACTAACAGTTCGGAGCAGAAGATATAAATCAGTTCTTTAAATGTTTTTGAAACCGAATGTTCTTACTTTCTGGTAAATTCACAAAGAAAATAATTCTGATGGCTGATTGCGGAGCTGAAAATAATGACTATATATACGTTTCCCAGCATGTGTAACAGTGTTAAATTATTATTGCTCTAAATATTTATTACTTTACTAATATTATTTTTAAGGAAACTATTATGTTATAAAACACTTCAAGTGGACGAGCCATGGGTAACTGTGTTTGGTTACATACCTTCCACCGCCAAACAGCTTTAATAATCCCGTAAACGTGCACTGTTGTTTACAAAATTCAAATTCGAACAACCTGATCACAATTGCGCTTATGTGTTCATGAAGGAAGATATTTGGCATTTCTGAGGCTGATGTTAAATAATATCCAGATGGTATTTCAGCATTTCCTGGAAATATTGGGATTTATTTTCACATTGGTTATTTAGACACAAAAACCTCCTACAGGATTTATTAACTCAGTCATTTTAATAAGACAAGACTGAGCGTTTCCTTTTTGATATTCATTTATAAATAAAATATTCTTCTTCGCACTGAAGCCAAGGTTTTGTAAACATCTACATTGCCAAATTTATTTGAGGAAGTTGTGAAAAATATATAAAATGTTATAGATTTTATCATATGATGTCACAATTTCAGCATATCTAATTGATGGACTTACTTTAAGGACTACTGGAAAAGAACGGTACGTCCATTTGAGAAGAAGGTAGATTCCCGCATTTGGTTCCAGGATTACTTTTTATATGAATGACCTTATATGACGCACAAATTTATATCAGCATCAATGTAAGTCAGGAAACACTGGAAGTAACTAAGGAATTTAATCAACGTTAATAAAGTTTTTAAACAGCTTTTGGAAGAGGAGTTCATCGTTTATTTTTCTCGCTAGTTTTTTGTGTACTTTTAAATTATGGAATGAAGTGTTGATCCTAGCTTTAAAATATTGCACCAGTATCATTACTTCATTCGAAAGGCAAGAACGAGAAATTACGCACCGAAATATCTGTAAAACAGCCACTTCAGAATGGGAAAAGATGCTCTAGAATGCAATTCATAATTGACGAGGAGGAACTCCTCACAGTAATTATTTCTTCACAGTTTTATGTTGCCATAATAGAGGAAGTAGTTCGCATTTTTGAGAATAGTTAAAGCAGATATAATTACCAAACAGAGTCTTACTACTCCGCAGAGTATGTTATTCCGTGTGTATAAAAACAGATGGTTTAGAGCAAAAGAGTTCCATAAAAATGGATATTTGTAGAGAGTAAGCAGCGTTCGAGTTAAGAATTCCTCTGGATGCTGCTTATCTACAGTTTCCCAAATTACTGCAGGGGAATGGTTCCTTCTGGCGGCTTTGGTCCTATTTCTTGGCACCATCAACTTCAGGCTTTTAAACCTAGACATCAGCGAACAGTAAATCATCCGCCTCTCCTCCAAAATGACGACGCTTTTCACATGCACCACTGGCAGATGTGAATGACTGCTTCTAATCTGATGTATCATCGATAGTTAAAAAATTTCAATCAAACACTCCGAGGAAATTCCCAATATTTTACCTCCCATATATGCAAATTATTTGCCTTAGTGAATTTAATGTAGGCGGTAGTGACCAAGTGTTTGAAATTGTTTCCGCAGATTAAAAATGGTCACGAGATTACATAAATACATGTCTTTTACGGTAAAATTGTTGTTTCAACATTAAATATGCAACTAACTAAAAATCATACAAATATAATGCCACATTACTTTCCAAAAGCAACAAGTTTTGTGTGTCGACAGAAATATATCTCCAATGCCGCGGACCTCTGGTAGGGACTGGATTTTAGTAGTGATTCTTTGTCTCAGATATCATTTTACTAGCCTATGTGAAGCATGGCATGAAAACTGTTATTTCATTTAATATATTATTTGCATATATTTTTCCAGTTCTTATTATGTTTGATAAACTGTGGCACAGTGCGTATAAGTGGCATCTTGAAACTACTATCAGCACTTGTAGTTTGCTTAGTTTTAGAGTGGTTAATCAGTTGGCTTAATTAGCAATGAAAAGCTCACGATGAATCACCGCTATTATAATTCAATATTTCTCACCAAACGAATTAGCGGCGTGTTATGGAAGAATGGCCAGAATTTTCGCGAAACATTTTAGTTGCCATTCATTTAATTCTGAAGATGAAAATATACCTTATCAATGTACATCAGACCCAACGAAACGAACTATTTTCACTAATTAATTATAAGCATGTTTGTAAGTACTCACTTAATTCGTAAAACTACATCATAAAACTTACCTTACCTGATAAAATTCACAAATTACAATAATACTGATTCTGCCTAGTACGTGCTTTCTTTTTGACATGCGGCGGACTACTCTTCTTACATTCTTATGCAACAATCAATATCTTGATACTAACTACAACTACCAACTATGGTAACTCTGATATTGCACACACATGACTGTGGAATACTGCTATGCAATAAAAATGTTCAAAAAAATGTGATGGGCTTAAAAGTTAGGCAAAACGACAGTAGCTAGGTTAGAGCCTTATACTCAATGCTGAGCCGGCGGTCGCCACTCAAGCCACTCAGTAGGTTTTTCTCGTCGTCCTGGGAGCCATTACTGAACATGGGTTTCCCTACCTGCGCCACCGTGAGGTTTATTTAAGACGACGGCCGCAGCATCAATGGCGCTCTATCTGGGCCCTGCCTCCCTTTCCTGGCAGCTGAGGCCCGCCCGTTATGAGCAGACGTGAACGGTTAATGCGTCTGCCGGGCTTGACGAGCTCCACGAAGCACACAAGAGAGCCTTCGTCGAGCACAAGGGGCACTGATGGACGGCGGCGGGTGGCAGCCCTGCTAACAGGTGCGGGTGGTGTCGTCCATTACGCTACCTCAGAACTCATAAGCGACTGCTGAGTGTCTGTCTGTATTGGAGGCGTAGTTCTGTTGGCGACATTAGCGTTTCTGTAGGCTTTGGAGCACAATTCGTGAATTTGTTACTTTTGTTCTGTGATAGTCATAAATATTTAAGCGTTAATAGAGTTAATCTTCATAAAACTTCTGGAAGTTAATATTTTTTCCCTTAAGGCTTTACCCTCATCGACGTCGAGGATATTAGAGGCGGGATGGGAGTGGTGACAAGGAACTGGAAGGAATTCGGCCATGGTCTTTTGAAGGAAGCATCGCGGCATTCGCCATGGAAAAGCCAAACATGGATCCCTGAACGGGGATTCGAACCTGGCGTCATCCCGAATGTTGATATTATTAATCATTAAAATTCGGAGATAATTAAAAACTATAATATTTTATTCTAGAAACAGTTTTAAATACTCAGCAAATATGGGAAATTTAGCGTAAGTGTTAAAAATTTATAGAAGTAAGAGAGATCGTTGTAGATAGTAGAAAATGACGTACTTTAACCTCTCGTCTGATTGCTGGTTTTCAGGCAGCTTCCCACAACCATCTAGGCTAGGCGAGTGTTGGGACAGTCCCAATCTTAGCCTCCATAAATTACACATTTCACAAACAAAAATACACTATCATAAAATACGGGTTACCAGTTTTAAAGACATATTGCAACTCAAACATTCGTCCTGTGTTGTTAAATTCTCCAGAATGATGCAGCCCTCTGTTCCTTCATATTAATTAAACCTCAATTAGTGGAGCTGGCGTACAGAGTACGACAATGAGTTATTCAACACTGCGCATATAAGATCCATTCAGTCTGGTTTCTGATTTCTGTAATTTTCTCGTGAGCACGTCACATTGGCGAACGCAGTTCGCCGACCCTTATTTGTGTCACGAAAAGATTACGTGTCTCCTGAAGCAGATTTTACAAGGACTTTCCTATGAAGGGGAACTCGGATCTGTCCAGAGATGAATTAGAGATCATTGACATTCTGATAATGAAACTTACTCAGAAATTGACGGAGTTGTTCATGAACCTCCTACAGTGTCCTCGTACCTAGTGTTTGCCAACAGACGACGATTTTACCGATGTGGAAGTTGTCAGCGATTCAGGCGTTGTTTCTATAAAAACAATTTTCAAAAGAAATAGGTAAGAGGGAAGGTTCGAAAGAAGTAATCCAAATTCTTATGTGGAAGGAAAGTCCCGTCATGAGAAAAATTTTCAAGAATGTCTCGAAAAAATTATTGTAAAGCATTCTCTGATTTCCAAAAACAGTGATGATATAATTGACGAAGTTTCTGCTTTCCAGCAGATTATAAACAGTAATATGATTGATGTTCTCGTAGAGTACATAGACACTTACCTTCAACGGAGCAGGATGCCAGAATAACCCCTCCCCACCCCACCCCAAAAAATAATCTCTAGCAGAAGCATATGTGACACCAATAAATCGAAAGTATTGCCCTATTCAGGTATTTTATACTTACTAGTGCCTGAAAGATATCTAAAATGAATCTTAATGAAGCGTGGTGGATGGATGGCACCGGAAATGAAAATTTTGCAATTGGCCAATTCAGAAAATTCAGCGTTGCCAGAGATTAGATGACAAAGGCACAAGGAAACATGCAGAAAAACTGATAACTTAACTACTGTAAGAGAATTTTTGACTTTTTCAGTGAAAACTGCCAAAGAGGCTTATACATCGGGGACGATAACACTATCAGCCAAAAATTAGAGCCCTTCGCCAGAGATGTTCGTTTATTCAACATATGCCGAATAAGCTTGTTTTTTCTTAAATTCATTTATTAATTTCTTTCGAATATGGTTCTTAATAAATAACTGTAAAAAGTAGAAAAACAGCCAGTAATTTGAGCAGAGAGTGTAAAAATGATCTGCGTACTCCAGACGCCGCCGCTCCAATTGACGGTTAATAAAACATAGTTTTATTTCGCCAAGTATACCAGATGCTGCTGTGAACCGGTGTTATTTCAGGTATGCGATACTGCTTGGAATGCTCAAGATCGCACCACAGTTTCTGGGTGGGGGGTGCAGGTGTGCATTGAACAAAGGACTGACGGACAGCACATGCGCGAACAGTGGGACACGGACGTTCAGAGAGAGGAAACGGCGATGTGACGTGTGCGAGTGTGTGTGTAAGAGCGAACGAAAACACATTGTTTATTTTTATAAACTAACACACGTTATTGTTTATATATTCGTGTGAAAAACCTGGACAATCCCCGCTCTCTTACCGAGCGTGGGGAGAACGGTTAACGTTCTGGCCTCGCATTCGGGAGGACGCCGGTTCGAATCCCCGTCCGGGCATCCAGATTTGGATTTTCCATGGTTTCCCCAAATCACTCCAGGCTAATGCCGGGATTCTTCCTTCAAAAAGCCATGGCCGAATTCCTTCCCATTCCTTGTCCCCAGTCCCATTTCGCCTCTAATGACCTTAGCTGTCGACGAGGCGTTAAAGCCATAAAAAAAATCCGCCCTCTTCGGCCAGTATATGTGGATCTGGTTGGAGAAGAGCAAGCGGTAAAAGCTACACTACGCTTTAAACCGTTTGTTCTGGGGCGGGGGTCAGCGGTTCGATAACGATTCTCATCTCGCAGCACGACCTCCAATCTCGCACTTGTAAAATTCCTCATGCTGGTGGATGAAACCATGTGTCAATTGAGAGTGTGCGCTCAACAAAAGTTAGTTTAATTTGTTAATACAGCGCGTCGAGTATCTCATTTGTGTGAGTGAAGTACATAAACTTTAGGAGAAGATCGGACGGTGCAACACTTCCAGCCGAAGAGTGCCATTAGACGGTAAATACAAAAAACTATCATCCACACAGACAAACTAAGTGCATTTAGGAACCCGTAAGCGAAACCCGTGATTCACATCACAGAGAAACAACTCGTGCTCTATGACTATTAATTCAGCACCACAGTTCTGTATGCGGTCTGCAGTATCAATGTTACTTTATTCAGTGTTTTCAATGTGAGTATTATGTAGATTCTCAAATTTTTGTATTTTTTTGACAATCAATATCACCTTTGATTTTTTCTTTGTGTTAAAAAAAGTAATTTTATCCCTTTTATGTGGATGATTATAAATCCCCTGAAAATAACAGTATCTGTAAATGTGGATTGTTTAAGTAAATTTTGGGGTACCCTTTCCATGGCGCCCAGGCAGTATTGAGAAAGGAAATGATAAGAAGCATTTTAAGAAATTGAGGGAAAAAATAACAGCTGGCAACAATCCTTACACTCGAGTACACCACAAGACCTAACAAGTCTGGTTTTAGTCATAGTGGGGCTTTCAGTTCCCCCATTCCCATCACTCATATTAAGCTGTCTGAGTGATCAGGCAGCTCGGTTTTCTATTGCCCTAGTAGCACTAACGAAAAATGAGTGAGTAACCCTGTTATTGCAGCATTGCGATATAAATTTTGTGTGTAAAATTGAGTAAATGTTTATACATAATTCAAAACCTTGCGAAATGTTTGAAAAAAAAAAAACCAGATGGCTTTTTAAGAGAAATGTTAAATTTGTAATTAAATATTGTAGTCTGAGAATTTTTTAGCTAAATGTGATCAAATTAAAGTAAATTATTACTGAATGGTTTGATAATTCTTTATGATAAAAACAACGCCGCATAAGCAACATTTGTTAGAACGGTTACAAATGACAGGCAGATCGAAATTTGGAATATTCGTGAAAATGTAATCACTATAGCCCCGTTTACAATGACCTCGAAATATAATAACTGTGAAAACGTACAAAAAGGAATGCGGGCTTGACATGAATGTTAATAAATGTTACAAACTAGATTTACACTGGATTAATCATTCTGATCATATAAGTTTCATTCAACGAAAACCTTATTCTATAATAAACCATATTTCGATTTAGTTCCACTTGGAGTTGATGTATTGTTACAGTCCATGGAAAATAGTAGCCGTGAATGCTTACGCAATGTCGCCAAACAATGCAATTTTGACACTGGTAGGGATCCGAGATGCTTTCCTTCAACTCTGTTAACTGCTGAAACGTATTAATTGTACTGGTAAACTACGAAACTAAACAATTATTTATGAGTAACTATCTCCTATATTACTGAAGTGAATACACTTAAGGTTCCTTGAGGTTTATTACTATGTACACAAAACACTGGTAAACAATAACAAATGTGGTACAGTTAGCGGATGACCGTCGAGAAATTTAGCCTGGTCCTGATCCGGGGTAGAGAGACGGCTTCTACTTCTCGCGAACTTCCGGTGGTCTTCTGTAGTTGAAGCTGGTTCCGCGGTCAGGCCGGAACTGGCGGTGGAGCGGCCGGCTACGCTTATATAGGCGGCCTGGCGCAGGAATTCCGTTGTGTGGTAGTACGGCGACCTCTGTAAGAAATAGTCCCACTTAGCTTCTAGATGATTCTATTTGTTTTCCTGGTTTGTTTTGATGTCTCTGCGCCTGTTTGGAGTCGTATATGTATCCCGGCGTGCAGGCGCGTTGTGTGTGAGGTCTGCCTGGCAGGGGCCTTTACTGGCAGACTGAACATACCTCCCTCCCGGGGGGGGGGGGGGGAAGCGATGTCTGCGACGTCTGCGAGGTCGTCTGCCGCGGCGCCCTGGAGCAGACTATGAAGGCTACCTCCAGGGGAGTACGGAGCTGTTCCCCTGGCGATGCGTGCCGACCTGCGTCGTGGTGCAGGTTGTGGTGGAGGTACTTGTGGAGCTAACGGCATCGGTTCGTCGGCGTCGATGGCCGGGGGCTGTACGGGGGGCGCTGAAGATGGTCCCCGCAGGTGGTCGAGAGGCTGCGGCTGAAGGGTGTCGGAGCGACCGACAGGTTGTGGCGTCGTTGGTGGCGCTGTAACTGTCCCTGAGCAACGGTTAGACGGCAGGAGTGGTGGAGGTGGCAGGGAAGGAGAGGAAGAAGTGGATGGCCGTGCCGTGGTGGAAGAGGACGGTGCCGTGGGGTAGCGGGGACGTAGTTGGTTTCGATGGCGTCGCACTATCCGGCCATCCAGGCTGACGTCGAACAGTTGGCGGCCCCGGGGCCGCTGGATGACCCCCGGAAGCCAACCGGCCCGGGAGCCAAACCCGCGGGCCCAGACTAGGGAGCCCGGGGTGAAACGGAATGGGCCCGAAGGTACCTGTACTTTGGGCGGGGGTAAGAGGAGATGGAGGAGAGTGCGAGGTTGGCGGCCATGCAGCAATTCCGCCGGGCTTTGGCCCCCACTGGAGTGGTTCGATAGGAACTGAGGAAGAGTGTCAATGCCTCTTCGAGTTTGTGACTTGTGGTGTATTTGTCATTTGAGTTTTGAATGTTCTGACTAGCCGTTTCCGCCTCCCCGTTAGCTTGGGGGTGGAAGGGCGGGGTGAGGAGGTGTTGGATATTGTTGGCGGTACAGAAGGATAGGAATTCCTTACTTCGAAATTGCGGTCCGTTATCTGTGACGATAGCGTATGGTAATCCTTCGATGGAAAAGATCTTCGTGAGGGCTGAAATGGTGACCTCTGTGGTGATTGTGGAGCAACGGACGACATATGGGAAGTGGGAAAAGGCATCCGTCACTAGGAGCCACTGGTGGCCTAGGAATGGGCCAGCGAAGTCGAGGTGAATGCGTTTCCCAGGGTCCGGACGGTGCCGGCCAGGAAGGAACTTTTGAGGGGGGCGGGGCAAGTTGTTGGGCACAGATGGTACAGCGCCGCACCATCTTCGTGACATCCGTGGTAAGGCCGATCCAGAATACATGGCGTCTGGCAAGGGATTTGGTGCGGGCAATTCCCCAGTGTCCTTGGTGGAGAGTTTGGAGGATTGTCGGTTGTAGGATCTCGGAACGACGACCCTCGGGGTGGAATTTGGTTCTGTGCGGAGGATCACTCCCTCTACTACTGAGAGCTGGTGGTGGATGGAGTAGTAGAACTTGAGGTCTTGATGATGGCGTGGAGGGGAACGTGTTTGCCACCGTGTTGGATGTGGTGTCGGATGACACGGAGGAGGGGGTCCTCCCCTGTGGCTGCCGCGACTTTTGAGGCCGTGACTGGAAATGTCTTCAGTGCTTCTTGTATCGATCTGGAACACCAGAAGTTCCGACTTGTCGAAGGCAAGGTCTGGTCCCTGCGGTAGTCTGGATAAGGCGTCTGCATTGGCATGCCTGGAGGTGGTACGGAAATGCATGGTATATCTGAACTGGGACAGGAATAGTGCCCAACGCTGGATGCGGTGGGATGTTTTGGTAGGCAGACGTGGGACGGATCAAATAGTGATAGGAGTGGCTTGTGGTCGGTAATGAGATGAAAAGAAATCCATATAAAAGGGAATAGAATTTGGAGCAGGCAAAAACAATAGCTAGCGCCTCTTTCTCGATTTGAGAATATTTAAGCTGAGCAGCCGATAGGGGCTTTGGAGATGTAGGCTACGGGGCGTTCCGTGCCATCTGGTAATTTATGAGACAGAACTGTCCCCACACCCGTAATCAGATGCATCTGTGGCAAGTATCAAGGGGAGGTTTGGAGTGTATGGCATGAGGCATGCTGCGGACTTGAGCTGCTGTTTAAGGGTGTGGAATGCGGTCCTCGCAAGCTGGGGTCCAACGGAACTGGACATTCTTGCGACAGAGGTGGTACAGGGGTGCTGCCACTTGTGCTGCTGAGGGTATAAATTTTCTGTAGTATGAAATTTTGCCTAAAAAAGATTTCAACTGATGTAGATCCGAGGCCGAGGTAAGTTGAAATAGCGTCCACATAGGAAAATGCTGGGGAGATGCCTTCCTGAGCGATGATGTGACCCAGGTAGGAAATGGATTGTTGAAAAAATTGACACTTGGAAAGGTTGCATTTTAATCCTGCTGCACGGAGGCGGAGGAAGAGTAGGCGGAGGTTGGTCATGTGTTCGGCAGCGGAGGGTCCCGTGACGACATGTCGTCGAGATAGTTGATGCATCCGGAATATCCTGGAGAAGTTGTTCGAGATACCGTTGAAAAATCGCTGGAGCACTGGCCAAGCCGAACATGAGCCGGTTGAGTTGGAAGAGGCCAGAGGGAGTGTTGATGACTGTGTATTGTCGGGACTGGATATCCAAAGGGATTTGAAGGTATGCTTCTGCCAGGTCAATTTTTGTAAAGTAGGTACCTCCTGCTAGTTTACGGAAGAGGTCGTCCGGTCTCGGAAGTGGATAGTCGTCTACCAGCAGATGCGGGTTGACGGTGGTCTTAAAGTCACCACAGAGACGTAAGCGGCGTCCTGGCTTCTGAACTATGACCAACGGCGTGGCCCAGGGGCTGAACCGCACCGGCTGGAGGATCGCTTCGTCTTGGAGACGTTGAAGTTCTTCCTGAAGTGGTTGTTGAAGCGCTACGGGTACCTGGCGTGCCCGGAAGTATCGAGGCCGTACGTCCGGCCGGAGTTGGAGTGATGCTTCGAAGTCCTTTGCACAGCCGACGCCTGGTGAGAACAGGTCCTGAAACTCGGTGCAAAGGGCGTCCACTTCAGGAAAAGGAACATGCTGAGATACGAGGGTGTATGTTATCCTCAATTGAAAATCCGAATAAGCGGAAAGCGTCCAGTCCAAATAAGTCTGCTGTGAGAGAACTGTTAACTACTAAAAAGGGGACTGAACGATGTACAGACTTATACATGACGTTTGCTGTGAACTGTCCCAGGAGTGCTATTTCCTGTTTGTTGTATGTCAGGAGGCGCTTGGGGGCCGGCGAGAGGGGGGGGGGCGAGCCAATTTGCACATAAGTAGTATAATTAAGCAATGAGACTGCTGCTCCTGTGTCGACTTGTAGGCGCAGGGGCTTGCCATTGACCGTAACGTCAATAAAAAGTTTGGATGCTGTGGAAGTGTCTACCTGATTGATATCCATAGGTGCGCCGCTCAACCTGTCTTGGTAAGACCCTGGGCGGCGAGAGCCGGGATTGGCATTGGTGGTGTTGGTGCGGCAGACGGACGCCAGGTGTCCTTCCTTGCCGCAACGTGAGCATTCAGCCCAACGATCCGGACAATTTTCCCTCTCATGTGCTGAATAACAGGCGGGGCAGGAGGGTAGGCGGAGCGGGCTGCGGCGTCGGCGCTGCGGGATCCGCTGCTGCTGCCGAGACTTGGTGCCCCTGCCGGAACAGGCCGGTTCGATGTCCTTCTGAGGAAGCGGTCCCCGGTTGTGGTGTCGGGAGGAGCGCGACTGGGAGCTCTGGATGGCGGCGACGTCCTGTGTGTCCTCTACGTCGGTTCGGATTGCGGCCACATCCGCCCAGGACTCCAGGCGGCGATCTGCGGCCGTAGATATTTCGAATTTGTAGGCAAGTTCGATGACCTGCTCCAGGGATGGGTCCTCTAACTTGAGGGCGTCATGCCGGAGTGCGGCATCTGGTGCAGCCTGTATGATGTGATCACGCACCATGTCGTCGGCGTAGGATTCGTGGGAACAACGAGTTTGAAACTTACATTTTCTGCTAAGGCCTTGGAGTTCTGTCGCCCACTGGCGATACGTCTGATCGGGCTTCTTCCGGCATTGATAGAATTCGACGCGGGCCGCGACGACATGGTACCGGCGTCTGTAGTATGCATTCAGTGTCGTACAGATGGTCGTGAAGGTGAGGGTGTCGGGGTCTTGTGGCTGAAGTTTGGTGAGCAAGACATACATCTTTGATTGGTTCCAGGAAAGGAAATATGCACGCTGGTCTTCTTCTTTGGATATGTGATGAATTGCGAAGTGTTGTTTTATGCGCTTCTCGTAGGTCTCCCATTCTTCGACGTCGTCGTTGAATGCTGGGAACGGAGGCGGGGCCGTGGGTTGGCGGAGATTCCTGACTTCCGCAATCAGTTGTCTCTGAGATTCGAAGAACTGATGTAGAAGTCCTTGGAAGAACTGTTGCCATTCCGTAGGTGCTGCTAGCGTAGCCATGATGGTCGAGAGTTCTTATCCCAACCTTGTCGCCACTGAAGTGAACTACACTTAATGGTTCCTTGAGGTTTATTACTATGTACACAAAACACTGGTAAACAATAACAAATGTGGTACAGTTAGCGGATGACCGTCGAGAAATTTAGCCTGGTCCTGATCCGGGGTAGAGAGAGACGGCTTCTACTTCTCGCGAACTTCCGGTGGTCTTCTGTAGTTGAAGCTGGTTCCGCGGTCAGGCCGGAACTGGCGGTGGAGCGGCCGGCTACGCTTATATAGGCGGCCTGGCGCAGGAATTCCGTTGTGTGGTAGTACGGCGACCTCTGTAAGAAATAGTCCCACTTAGCTTCTGGATGATTCTATTTGTTTTCCTGGTTTGTTTCTGCGCCTGTTTGGAGTCGTATACGTGCAGGCGCGTTGTGTGTGAGGTCTGCCTGGCAGGGGCCTTTACTGGCAGACTGAACAGAAGGATGACAGAATTTTTACAGAAACGAAAAAAATGGAAGACCATTACAAAAGAATGGGGCAGAAATAAAATTCCAAAAATATCTTACAGGAATGAAAACAAGCCTAAAAGAAAAAGAAACGCAGAAAGACCCAAGAAACGATGGGTAGAAGAAGACGAAAGAGGGCAATATTCTTGAAGAAGAACAAGAAGATGAACATTGGCTATAAAGAACAATACAGTTCTTGGGTGGACAATATTCACTATCTCATGAATAACCATTTATCACATAGTGGAGTGTCATTATTCTAAATACAGTTTGAACAGGAACAATGGAGACGAACAGATGATTTTTTAAAACCAGAAACCTTTAAATTTAAAATACTGTATGCTAGCGAATTTTGGGCTTTATGAATACTAGAAAGGAAGAAATTTCAAGTGTTCGAAATGTGTTGCTACAGCATGATGATGAAAATTCAGTGTACAGATGAAGTACGAAAGTAACGTCATTCGAAAATGATGCACTAGAAAAAATTGTGTAAGACTCACAGACAGTAGATACAGGACGGTAACATATGAGAAGGAACAGATGAAGGAAAAAAACACAATAAGAAGCCAAACTTACAATACATAAAGCCCATAATGAGGAGGTTGGTGGTAAAGGTACGTTGAAATGAAGAAGTTAGCTCAAAATAAGAAGCGGTAGAGGATTACGTCAAACCAGTTGAAAGACTAATGACAGCAAAAATGACAAACATAGAGAACAATGAAAAGCAGCATAACTTTGTATTTCAGTACCGTAGACGGAACTATGTTTGGTCGGATTTATTAAATATCGTCTATACAGACCGGTATAATCCATTTCATTTCTTAGACCCTTTCAATCAGTTTGGAATTCGAAGAGAGAGAGACCACATTCGAATATGAAAGTCAGGTACGGACGATTGGTGGCCACTACTAAACAGTATCCTCTCCGACTCAACCCCGAGGCGTGTTTGTATTTATTGGAAGAGATCAGAGACCATTCAGGCTGGGAACTCGTTTATGGAGGTCAGCCAATCAGGGAAGCTGAATGCAATTAGGGATCACGGCGTCTTCTGCAGCGGCTCAAACCTCTCTGCTCGCTAGAAATCGAATTGCTGGCCATCAGACTTTAATGCAATTAACTTTTATCGATCGCTTATGATATAAAACTAGAATCTAATAAACGGTTCTATTGCGACTTACGCAAGGTTCGCCTGGTAAGATATTGCATTACTTGATACCATTCCGTTCCATGATAATGATGAATTTATTCTGTATAACCTACTTTTCCCTGTCAAAATGACTAAATTTCCTTTTTTTTAAAATGAATGGCCTTTGGGTGGGGAAGGATTGTTACACCTAATAGCCCATCTTAAGAATTGAGCTGACTGTAATATTTTGTTAATTTTGCGTTGTAATTTTCTTCTTATAGTGCGTCGTTGTTTGAATGGGGGTAGATTCTACCTTTATTTTCCGTTATTCTTTAATTATCTTGTTTCAGGTTTTACATTTTATGCAGATTTTTTTTTAGAAAAAAGCCGTTGTTGCACAGTTCTTTGGAAACCTTTCATCGATGAACTGTGCAAGGTGGACCATGTACCTCCGTCATATTAGAAAACTGGAACGCATTGACTTGGACTGAAGAATATTCGGTCCACATCCCCGGCGTATAAGGGATACAAGCTTTCCTCGCCAAATCTTTTATTGTGGAGTTTGCTCCTGCCCACCACCTCGTAGTGCTCCTTTTAATCGCTATAAATAAACCTTGAAGGCAACAACTGTCCAGGATGATGGAGATAGTAAGTTTATAGCAGATAAAACTATAGTTAAGGGCAAGTTCTATTTTAGATAATAAGAACTCTGATTTTGTATAAACTGCTCTGGGTGACTAGCCGAGTCAAGAGTGCGTTGTCACACGATATTTCGGCGACTAGAATCATTACCGCCATCTTCTGGTGAAGTAACTCTGATTTTGTTAGTAAACCGATAGAAAAGTAGTTTTACTGGATCTACAGTAACACACTATCGTAACATAATTCGTAGACTGATTTACGTAATGAGCGATACAAACTGGACGGATTCGGATCAGCGAAACTCACTTGTCGACAGGTATAAGTTCTTCGATTATCAGTAAATCGAAATGCAATAATCGGAGTGAAAGTATAAGGTTCCTCTTTAACTACTTTCCTCAACGTCATCATTCCGCTACTTGTAGTACCGTTGTTTCAATCCTACTCTGAATCTTCATCTCTGTGGCATCAATTCCATTAATACCTTTTTCTTTAATCACCCATGGTTCAGAAGCGTATTATCTATCGATACAAATTAAATCCTCTTAATAACCCTCATCTTAACTGTGAAGGCCCTACGGGAACTCTTAAAAGAGGCTATTGGAGATGGGCCAAGCTAGCCAATAATAATGAATCCAATCCGTGCTTCATGGAACTAAAGTCACTACATATAATATAACAGAAAAAAATCGTTTCTATACATGAAATTTATGTTAACATATAATAACATAAAATAATAATTAGAATATACATGACTGATGATAGAGAGGTAAAAATAGTACTGTTTGGAATTTTTGTTTGTGTGTTTCAGTTGTTTACAAAAGAACAGATGCGACATCCCAAAAAGAAAACAAAAAATGTGCACATGAAATTAATTACAAAAATAGTTATTTCTATGTACACTACATATGACGGAAAGACCAAGAAAGTAAAATTTTGAAAGTTCATTCACCTCGGCACTCGTCACTCAAAACCCATTTTCAACTAAATTACAGATAGCAATAAATTACGTCATAGGTTACTTTTCCCCCCACAAAGTACATAGTTGATCAAGAAAACTTTTAAAACAGTCACATACATGAAAATAGGGTTTAAATTAAATTTGGCACGAGGATAGTTTGTGTACACCGATGAGCTGAACATTATACCACCTGCTTAGTAGCTGTTTGGTCCACCTCTGGAACGCAATACAGCAGTGATTCGGAGTGGTATGGTAGGCGTACGGAGGATCTGGCACTAAATAACTGTGCAAAGGTCACTCAGTTCTCTTACTAAATTATAGGCCGAAGGTTTGTACGGGAGAGCTGGCTCATCATATCGTCCCGGGTTGAAGGCAGGTGAATTTGGTGTCCGAATCTTCAATGTGAGTTCACTATGAAGCTCCTCAAAGCACTGTAGTATGATTGTGACCTTGTGACACAGACATTTATGGTGCAGGAGACCATCGTCGTGGGGGACATGAAGCATGAGGAGATGCGGCTGGTATGCAATAATTTTCATGTATTCCACAGCTGTCAAGGTGCCTTCCATCACTGCCAAGGTTCCACGGAAGCCCATGTGAACGTCCCTCGTAGCATGGTACTTCATTACAACGTGCCGTACCTAACACTACCAGGCGTCATTTAATTTCGCAGTGGACAGTGGTCTTAATATTTTGGCTTATCAGTGTACATACTATGAAGATCCTATTGAAATCAGTACAAAGTATTTATAGTTTACAGACATGTAAATAATTCAATCTTTCAGCATGTTATTTATTGAGGAGTTTTCGTAAAGTGTGAGCGGGAGTTGTCCACTACAATAACATCTTCCGAGATAGTGTCCGAACGCGACTAAACAAGCCTAGTCTGTTACTATGGAGGGTGTTACGCGTCCATAGTGACTATGAAATGAAATTTGAATAGGGTTTATTTTCTGCTCCCTTCCCCCGTGAGAAAGTGCGCCTGAACATTATTGTAAGTGTGACTGATTGTCATGGTCTTGTGTGAAGAATGGTGTGTTGCTTATGCTTAGAGTAAGAAATGACTTTGTACCGGAGTATTATGATCTGTCTGCCATTCCGAAAGATTCTTAGAGGATAAGCAATATAGACGTTTCCGACCTACACACAAGTTGCAATCAAGGGTGTCGTATACTCTTACTCCATACGCAATGCGGAGATGTTTGGTATTTAACCCAGGACTATGTTGTAATATTCAAACAGCAGTTCCACTTGCAAGATTAGACAAGTCACAAGCACCTGAAATGCAGCCACTTATTTTATTGGTTTGATCTCATGCACATAAATTCGTTAGCTAATTGGGTTTAAGGGAAGACATAAAAATGTTAATCTTTAATTGACTTTGCAGGCTAACGACCATGATATCAATATATTTTGATTCAGATAGCCATGCTCTTTGACATACCACACCGCAGAGAAGCTGGTAAATTGAAGCTTCAAGTAAAATCGGAACAAATTATTGGACGAGAAATAAACTTATTAACTTTTTTGTACAATCAAAATAAATTGGTACGAGATCAGATCAGTGTTTGGAAGTAAGAACAAGAAGTTTGGTGCTATTAAGTATTTTAGAGGAAGTGTCCATACTAGAAATCTCAACATCACTGTGGTTGAAACATCTAAAACAGGTTGCTTGAAGTATAACTCCAACTGTTTCAGTATTATATTAGATGAGAAGTAGTTACCTGCGATTCTGTCAACTTTGAGGTATATTATAGTATAAAAGTTTTCTTTAATAATATTAATAATAATAATAACAGCAATACGTGTTAAATGTAATTACAAAAATTTATTTTCGTCTTACAACAACACAATTATCAAAACTTTTAACCTCTATTAGATCAATCAATTCTCGTTTAAAATAGAAATTTACATATTTAGGTATGAATTAGTTGTTTTTGCAGTCAAGTCTGTTTAATTTCAAGTTCTAGCATTACTGCATTTCACCAAAAGATTTGGCTTACGTTTTCAGATCACGTCTTAAAATTACTATTATTTTTTTTTTTTTTTAAAAACTCATTTACCCTTTTGATATTAGTTTTGTTTGGCCGATATGTCGATTCGATCAATTAACTCTGCTTTGGAATATAAATTTGCATGTTTAAGTAATAACTGGTTGTTTCTTAATTATAATCTTTTATATTATTTTCATAGGTTTACTTTCGTTTCTAAATCTGGCAAATTAAATTACTGTCTGCGGGCCAGTTAAGTTGGGGTTGATTTACTAAAACATATGCAAACATATTAAATGATTTCAGTAAATGTTTCAACGAACCAGAAAATTAAGCAGTAATTTAATTACATTTTAATTTAAAAACAACAACCAATTTCTACTTTAACATGTAAATTTCTGTTATATCTGTATTTTTAGTACTGCAATTTGTCAACAGATGGTGTTACGGTGTTTATTTTTAATTTACCAATGTTAAGACATTCTGAGGAAACTTAAACATATTATTATTTTATTTTCCGTTCCGCAATCTGAAATAGAATTGCTATCTACGTGCAAATTACCAGAGTAAATACGGCTTTATAAAATATTAAGGTTAGGAACTGATTTATATTTCCTAGTCCGTAACTATTAGTTTATCAAGCGTATACATCTTCGCACTTTAGTTCTGAAAATTTCATAACGTTCTTGCTTTAATCTCTGAAAATCAGTGTATGCTATTTACGAAAGAAGCAAAGAGTAAATGTGACAGTACCATTTATAAAAAAAGACTCTTTGGTGCTGGCGAAATGCGAATTGGTAATGACAATTCCAAAAGGAACTGTTCATTTTTGCTAGATAAAAACTATCCTATGTTACTACCCAGACTATATGTTAACTCCGTGCCAAATATCACTTAAATCTGTTGAACAATTAAGGCATGATTGAGCTAATTAGTGCCAACATCCATCAATCCAAAGATTCTCATCGTTTGAGAAAAGTTGACTCCAGAAGTTTCACTTAATTCTCGAGAATATAGTCACTGTTATGATTCATAAAAATAGACGACGTCCTTTTTTTTTAATATGTCTCTTAAATACGATGCAAATAACATGTAATACTTATACTAATGATTTCATTTTCAAAGAGACGGATATATACATAACAGCAACTGCCTATATTTATCACCTTCGTCCTCAATTTCCTATGTAATTTTTATTAACTACGACTGAACTTACAAGTGAACGTATTAATTTAAATTAAAGAATTAATTCTTATTGTGATGGAGCATATGCCCCAGAAATTCATTTAGTGTTTATGGTAAATTTTTCATCATTTTTCATAGAGTTTTATTTTAATACCTGACTTCCTCTCCTACGAAAGAAAATTTTCCTTCTATCTGAAATCAAATAAAATCTCTTAAACGCGCTAATCTATTCCTTTTTATGTCCTCTGGCTTCGCATTCAGGAGGACGCGAGTTCGAATCTACGTCCGGGTTTTCCGTGTATTCCCCACATCATTCCAGCGAATGCCGTGATGGTTTCTTCGAAATACCATTGCCGAATTCATTCCCGTTTTTTGCCCTCAGTCCTTTCCAATACTGCGGTAATTTCGAGAAAAAAATTATTTATACTCCTTAGTGCCCATTCCAACTCCTGTATTTGGTACCCAAAATGCGTGTCTCATATTACACCACAATATTCAAGCGATGGAGCAGCTAGAGTTTTGTAAAAGAGTTCCCTCACTTCTCTGGAAAGTCCCTATCACCCTCTCCAATAAATGAAGGATTTCGTAATTTTTTTCCACCACCTGCCCCATGTGTCCTCCCCACTTGAGCTTAGTATATTTTATGCCAATATATTTATACTTCAACAAACAGTTCCGTCCCCACACTACACCGTATATGAACCTAAGGTCTTTTTTACCTTTTTATCTAATAAGCTGATTCTTCTTGGCATTCTTCTTCATTCCGTGTTGAAATATTCAGTTAGATATTTTGTTCGTGTCATTATGTAGCTGTTCGGTCTTCTCCCGTTTCGATCATTATGTATTGCATTATGTCATCTGCAAATAACCATACAGCTGACTGTATACCATTAACACGATCATTCATGGAATAATGAACAGCAATGGTCCCAATACACTGCCATTTGTCACCTTTTCTTTACTTCTAACTATTTTCATAGTGCATATCCTACCTTAACACTTTTCTTCGTTCGTTGTAAGAATACCAGAACCCTGAATGGCATTATCTCATCCATTACCCTTTTTTGACACATTTTATGGTTCCCTCTGACAAATATTATACCATACTATCATGTTGGCCTCCCTTGTACTTTTAAAAAAAAAGCTCGACGCCTCCAGGGGAGGAAAGTTGTGTTGCCAACTGTCTGAAAAACGATTCTATGAGTGATAAGTGTATTTTTCTTTGTAAAATGTATAGTTTATGAGGCAAAGGTCAGGGACCGCCTTAGGACTCGAACCTAGTTCTGTTGTACCTCCCCGATCGAATGTGGTTCCATCTGCGGTGAAGTATGAGAAGCTTAGCTGACTGTTCGGGTCTTTCCTTTCACACAATCGCAATTCGCGAAAACTTAATCTACCAGTCTTACCAATTATTTCATATGGCTCTTACCCCCGTCTTCGTATGCGTGGACTTAAAAAGGACGAAGTAGGGATAATATGACGCCATATCACCATACCATTGCTCTATGAAATATGCTGCAAGAAGTGAAACAGTTTGCAATACATTTAAAAAGAAAACAACAAATTAAGAGGGAGGCGTGGACTACCTACCACATTTTATCCGAAAGATTTTTCTTTGTGGTTTAAAGTAATGCCTGGGGACGTCTTATGCCAATTCCGTTTTGTACACAACGTTTCATTTTGCCGTTCTTTACTAGATATGAGCCTTTAGTGGTTGGACACTCTTCAGCAAGATACATTTAACAGCCCATCGGAAAAACACATTTTTTCTAATTGTACCCCACTACTGTCAGTGGTTCCTCTGGGATATATTGCTAGTCATCTCATGCAGCGCAAATCAAAATATCTATTATATAGTGAGTTGTGTCTACAAATGAAATTTGTCAACAGATCGTACACGACCTGACTGCGAGAGAAACAAAGCCTGAATGACTAACATTACAGAGACTTACACAAGCTATCTGTCTATCTCTCGCCATTCTGTTAATTTTCCAGCGCATGCAAGCAGCTACGATAGCGTCCGCTGTCACTTAAGCTCATGTTAAACATATAGTATTCGCAACATCGTTTTGAGTTAATCCGCGTTACGTTTCTCATGGAAGTATGTATACCAGGTGGTTATAATTAAACTTACCCGAATTAAAACGTTATAACGTGGAAACCAATTACCGTATGAGTACGAAACTTGGTAGTATTAATGTCAAGGACATTGGGGAAGAGAAATAATGCAGAATCAATTCAATTGAAACACTTTTCATGTGTTGCTACGGTACATCAAACCATTACACATCGGTACCATTACTGCTACAAAAGGGGCTCAATATGGCGCCCATCAGTGTCCAGAAGAGTCGGAAAGCGCAGGATTGCATTCTGCACAGCAGAACGAAGCATGTCCATAGGTATGCTGGCTACCTCTCTTCATATGCTGCGCTTCAGATCAGCACATGTGTGAATGTTCCCCAGGTGAACCCTGTCCTTCAGGTAGCCCCACAACCAGAAATCACAGGGAGTGAGGTCAGGTGATCGTGCCGGCCAAGCGTTTGGAAATGATCGGCTGATAATTTGATCGTTTCCAAATGTGTTGATCACGGCACCTGGTGGCCATAGATGGAACTTGACGGTGGCGCTGTGACGCATGGAAATCCATACTCTGGATATTAATGCTACCAAGTTTGGTACTCGTATGGTAACTAGTTTTTCGTGTTATAACGTGTTAAATAGGGAAAGTTTAATTATAACCACCCGGTATATTTTTAGTTGCTTCTTTTTATTTTTTTTACATTTCATTTGTTTACGAGAAAAAACTAAGATGAAGTCCCTATTTGCTGTACGAAAACAATAAAGGTGATATCGTACATTCACTTGATTGCTAAAGAAACATCAAAATCATAAAATAAGTAAGTAGATGAAATATATAGGAAAAATAGACAGAAAATACATAGAGCTTTCACTTCATGACTTCTAGTGACTTTAGGCCTCGTCAACGTCGGCGTCAAAAGAGGCGGAATACGAATGTGAGCAAGGAACGGGAATGAATTCGGCAATGGTCTTTTGAAGGAACTGTCCCGGCATTCCAGCATTTCGGATAACTATGGAAAATAGAAATTTCCTTTCTCCCGAATGCGAGACCAGAGTGTTGCCGCTCATCCAACAGAGTTGCATAGTACAACACTATGAGTTTAGGCATATTGTCACAAAGATATATTCTACATGTCAGTAAACAAGTAATTAAATTTAAAACAGCTTGCCTTCAATTACCAAACGATAGATAGCCAAACCAACATTACTGGACCGCAAACACTTTATAAAGTCTCTATGAAAATCTAACTGAATATACTGAACTAATACATTTTTTCGTATTGCCTTCAGTGCAGGTACGTGAATCGGTCCCCAAACCTTGCGAGGATTCCTTTAAATACCTAACTTCATGTATTAAACGAATACATTTTCCGTATTGCTTTACA
The DNA here is from genome assembly GCA_031002005.1 of Vandiemenella viatica. NCBI lineage: Eukaryota > Metazoa > Arthropoda > Insecta > Orthoptera > Morabidae > Vandiemenella > Vandiemenella viatica. Next base: position 22,010 of record JARYHS010008007.1, read on the forward strand.
TGCAAATAGCAAGTAACTAAAAATACACGCGTGCGACGCATCTGGCATAAACTTACATTCTAGAATCTAGATTTTCATTTTGTAATATGAAAAAGTTGTAAAATGAAAAGTTTCGTAGTGTTGTATATTAATAAAATATTCCATCCGCGTCAAATAATAACAGTGACTTTTTGGTGTGATTTGAAGCACGATAATGTATTATCAATTAAACATAATTTTTCTCATTATCACTCTGCAACAGTGTTACTGTTTCAGAATTGTTCTAGGTGATAAAGTGAGCGATTAAAGAAATGAAATATAAGATATAAACTATAAATAAAATTGTATTTTGGTAGTAAACTATATTCATTTTCAATTACTCATAACAGCTGTGAAGTGTTCTTCTGGAGGAATAAGGTTTTGTTGTAAATGATTAGAAAATACGCCATCTTAAAATGTTTTTGATGACGATTTAAAGAGATAGACAGACTGAAGACGTGAACCTTAGGTTTTTAGTTTATGTGAATTGCTAACTTCTTAAAGCTAGGGAACAGCAAAAAGAAAAGACATTGTGCTCGCAGCCATGTCTTGAATCATTACTTTTAAATATAAATTGTAATTTACTCGCTTTGTGGTAATGCAACAAATTCCTGCTAGATGTTATTCAGACAGTACGTAGAGTTTTTTATTCGTTATATAATACGTCGGAACCCTGCTTCAATGTTTTACGATTCATCTCTTAAAAACATCGATGTTTTTTCAACATCAAATACTTTTTGGTCTTTATTAGCACAAGAAATACAAACCAATAATACTCGTCGGCAAATGTCGTTTCATTTATCTCTTACCAGTTTCTTTTAAAATCGCCAAGAGAAAATGTGACAATAGTATGATATTCACCATTTCCAGTTGAACGCTGATAGTTCTTCGTTTGGTCCGTGTATACTAAAGCTGTTGATATTTTAAAAAATATCGATATTTCGAATATCCGATATTTTAAAAAGTATCAATATCGGCTGTCGATATATCGGAAAAAAGCATCGATATATCGACACTTTAATAAATACAATTTCACAAAATCAAATCTTGTAAAAATAAGGCTGTCTACTGATAAATAGATGTGTAATATTGTTCTTAATTATGTTTTCACTTTCGAATGGTTTCTCTTGGTGATGATAATTATTGATTTTTTTAAAATTCGACCATTATACGTGTCATAATTTTCATATAAATTAATAAAATTTATAAAACTCGAAAGAGTTTTGAGGCAAATCTTATTTTATCGACGCCGATATCCAGATTTCAGTATCGAAATTTCGATATATCGTCCTAAAAAATATCACTCATAAATATCGATATTGTCTGAAACTAATATCGATATATTATCAACAGTCCTAGTGTAAACATAGAGTAACACTATACCAGCAATGTAGTGGTGTAATTGTAATGATGCGTTTAATTTGATGCTTTTTTTGTTTATGGCTTTACACCTCGTCGACGTCGAGGTTATTAGAGGTGAAAAATGACTGGGGGTAAGGAGCGCAAAGGAATTTGACACAGGCCTTTTGAAGGAGGCATCCTGCCATTCGTCTAGAGTGATTGGGGAAACCATGGAAAACCCAAACCTGGATACACGGACGGGGATTCGAACCCGCGTCCTCCGGAATGCGAGGCCAGAGCTCTCATCCAACATTAAAAAATAAATTTTATAATACTGTGTGTTGGTTAAGTAATGTTGTATGAGTGAGATATAACTCTGAAAGTGAAACAAAAACTACAGGTTACCAGAATATTTTCTTACGATACCAGACCATTACAATAAAAAACCAGTCGTTAAATACTAAATTTTCCTAAAAATATTAATTTTAAGTCTTTAACCACTTAACACCAATTGTGTTTAGGCAAATTTTGCAGAAACAAAAGTTTACTTAATCGCTTTTCCTTTCATTCTATTCCTTTGCTGGTTGACTATTTGAGTAGGCTTCGAAAAAAAAGTTAGGATGGAACAAAAGTCCCGACAATAGTCAAGTATTTGAAGAAAATTTTATAAAGCTTAGGAAACTGAACTTTTAGAACACTCCATATTTACAAAGGATTCTCATTGAGTCTTCTTACTGGACTGCGCAAGTAAATAGGCAATTAATCAGAAATTGTATTCTCAGACTGTGTTGATTTCCAGCTCTTGTTTACTAATTTGTGATGATCTTCCCATAAAGAAAAGCTCTCTTCTGGTTTTTCAGATTGGTCTGAATCATATTCCGACATTTCAAAATTTTTCGTATTATTTGTCATTAAGTCTTTGATTTTTGCGACTGCTGTAGAGCAAGAAAGGGCGTCCCTGAAGTGCATTTTTTTAAACCTCGTATCAAATACAGTGGCTATGGCGGGTGGAGTCACTCTCTCTATAGCGCCCTTTCTTTTATCAATTTCTTTAAGCACAAACGATTTCAATTCTTTGGTGAGTGAGTCTTTCAGTCTGAGGGATTGGATTTTTTAAACTAAGCATTGGAATAACGGTATCACCTTGCTGCTAGTGCAGTGCCTATCGCCAGACACCTCTTTGGTTGCTGCTTCGAGGGGACGTAATACTTGTAAAATAAAAGAGAGAATTGACACTTCTGACGCATTGCGCATAAGTGGTGCATTTTTATGGCGAATAATTATATTATTGACGACAATGCGTAACTCTAAAAACCTCTCAATCATGTAGTATGTGCTGTTCCAACTTGTCGAAACTTCTTATATCACCGGCAAACAGTAGGAGCGAATCTTAGAAATTAATTTCATTCATTCACTCGTACAGACAGGAGAGCCAACCGCGAGAAAAATTCATCTTGTCTTGCTAGTTGTCATTAGGTGTCACTTTCTGTTAATAACAGTTACTTCAAATCGAAATAACTTAATTTAAACTGGAATAAATTTACTAACCTTAAAATTTATTCTTTATCATTATTAGCCAGATTTACTTTTTTCATTGAATCGATGTTTTTATTTTAAAAAAAACTCGATGCATCGAATATAAAAATTCTTTGTCAACGAAACAATCCGAAGTATCGTACGGCAAACATCGAATGGATACGATGCATCTTTGTTTAATGAATAGCCCTAATTTATGATGACTTTCTCATATTATAAAGTCAGATCTTAGTGATCGATCAGGACCAGTACACCTGTATCAATTTAAGAAATTTACTAGCATTGCCGGGAACCCTACCGATTTATCCTTGGATCTACGGATTTTTTAAAAAAAAAAAATAGGACTTTTTAAATGTCTACGGATTTTTGCCTCTTTTTACAATCAGTTGAGCTTTTCTTATATTATTTTTCTTAAACTCTTAGCGTATAGTGTTACTGCGTTACAGAATTGTCGGTAATTATGAATCGTTTCGTTGTAACCGCTCACGTAAACCAATGACTGAAATGAAATAAAGCTCATATTTTGTTTGATTATAGATTTAAATTCAACCTTACAAGACCGTAGAGCTATCAGTGCAGTCTTAATGCACGGCGACTCGCTCATTGTCACCGCATTACGAAGCAGTGCCGTCCGAGAATCAAACAATGTCCGCGACACAGATACCCGAGAATCACAAAACCTCAGCTTAACATTTGGAGCAGTAGAACTTATAAGATAATTTTCAATAAATCAGCATATTATTACAATTTTCCTATTAGAGAAGATATGATAAATTTAATGTAGACAAAGAAAATGTATGGTCAAAGAAAAAGAAAAAGATCGAATGGTCATAGCACCAGTAATGAAAGTGACGCTGAATGAAACATTTATTTGGAATTTTAAAGACTTGGAAATAAATTATTATTAATTGTGGTTCTCTCTTCAATAATTATTGTTTAAATTTTCCAGTTTACAGAATCTCCGGATTTTTCTCCCCAATCTAATGAGATTTTAGCAGCCATCTGTGGATATTCAAAGTCACAAAGTTGGCAACACGGTTTACTATTTTCTGTTTGTTATTGCATCATCCGATCACTTTCTAGAATTACTGTAGGTATCGACTAACTAAGCGAGATATCGACTGTTAGAGTCCCGCCACCTCGGAGTGGGCGGACTTTATCAGTGGAGCGTGGGTCATCCGTCTGGAAGACCACCAGCGTTGTCGACTGAGTCTACCAGGGGCTCGCTGGCTATCGCTCCTCTGGTGCAGTGACACATGTCCTTCGTCTCAAGCCCGCTGGTGCAAGGCAAGGAATAGTGGCTTCAACATTAATAGCGGACGGACGAATCAATGATTCTGTTACCGCACTTGCTGACTTAGGAAAAGAAGTTGCCGATGGGACAAGGATACAGGAATAAAATTTCGAGATAGAAGAATAATTACTAAACGATTTGACAGCCAGAAACACGAGACACGATGATAAGATAGGAATGGTGGGAGATAGGGTTGTAGTCTATCCACAATGAAATTCAATTTCTATACGGAAGAAGAACTGAAGGAGCCTAAACAAAAATTTTAATATGGTGCCATTGTTGAAGGACAAACAATGTTTCTGTTAGCATACAAATGAGAGGATACTGAGAATCTATTAAACGGCATGAATAATAAACTGAGAGAAGAATTTGGACTAAGCACAAACTAAATCAAGACAAAGTTACTGAAATATATGAGAAATTATAGTTTTAATAGTGAAATAAATATAACTATAGGATCAAATATAATCGACGAAATTAGAGAATTCTGTTATTTTGGTGGTTGAAGCAAGAAGGATATCAAAACCAAAATTGCAGTAGTGTAAAAAGCGTTCTTGTAAAACAGAAAACTTCTCGTTTCAAACTTTGGTGTTGAAGTCAGAATGAAGTTTACAAAACTTATGGTATGAAGCGCAAAACTTTACAGAACTGAAGTTTGGATTTTAGAACTTTCTGAAAGAAGGACGATGAAAATTAAGAGTTCAGACAAAGTAAGGAATGAACTTGTTCCGGAAAGTGATGAGCGAAGAAAATAATTTATGGAAGAGAGTCACAGAAAGATGATACAAGATGGAGTGACACATTTTAAGACATGTGGATTTGGATTGTTTGCTAGTGGAGGGAATAGCTGAAGGAAGACGGAGATCAGAATGTATGAATCAGACAATAGGTGATTGTAATTGGTATTTGGAAATATTATCTGAAGATAAGTGAGATGGATGTCTGTATAAAACAATTCAAGTGAGTGATGAAAAGTAATTAACCCAAATCACTCCCCTCTCACCCTGCATTTTCCAATAACAAGAGGAAAAGACATTTAATGTAATTCTGACTCGCAGCCATTTCTTAAGCCATTTGTTATATATAAAACTGTAACCTAACTTAAACGCCACCGAGGCTTAAGCAGTGTTATTTCGCACTGCCACTTGCCATTCGGGAGGACCGGGATTAAACTCGGTTCGGCCATCCTGTCT
>JARYHS010008008.1:0-29871 GCA_031002005.1 Vandiemenella viatica
CTCCCAAAGTTTGTGGCATTTGGACACTTATATCATGGTAAATTTTGATGTCGTCTCCATATTCACCAGGGTTCCTTTCAGAGACACTCTGTAGCAGTTATACCGTCTTTTTGAACCCAGCAGCTGATTCCTAGTTCCACTTATTTCACCTATGGTGGCAGATTCTACGAAACGACGGATGACGTGACATTGAGTATTACTATTGTTGCCTGTAGTTTACAATTTGTTCATGGAGGATTTAGAGGATAAAGTGATCGAAGGGTGTGTCCTTAAGCCGACATGAATCAACCATTAAGCAGGCGACACATTTGTCGTTTGGCTACATGGTATCAATAGTCTTCATGAAATCCTGGACCACCTCAATGGAATTCACCTGAATAACCGATTTACAAGGGAACTAGAGGAGAACGGCAGCTTGGATTTCTTAGACATTCTTAAATAACGGAGACCAGAAGAAATCTTTTCATACAGTGTGAACAGAAAACCAGCACACATGGACCACTATTTACATTCCAACAGCTTCCACCACCTAACACAGAGAAACACAGTGTTGTACATGCTGGTGCACAGGCGAGGGATTTTTCCGAAGCTGATAGTCTACCACCAGAACTTGAACATCTCCTCCTTACCTTCAAGATTAATGGGTATGCTGAACTATTGATAGAGGGAGCAATTCGGAACAAAAGCAAAGAAACACCCAGTGGAGCCAGACGATTAGTCAAAGGCTCTGGCCTTCATCCCATATGCCAGACCATCCGCATCATCAAGGTCCGCGTGGCCCAGCATGAGCACATCATCCGGCTATTACAGTCACACAAATGTAATCGAAAACAGCCACAAAATGGACTTCGGTAATGTGAATGTGGTGGCAAACTATTCTTTCTTCTAGAAACAATTATTAAAGAAGCGATAGAGACATGGCTGAATAATATCACGGTTAGTAGAGAGACAGGTCTGTGACAAAGCTACCCATAGAACCGACTTTCACCGTTCTGCAGTAAACACATTTCATTCAAAAGGACAGTAAGGCGCCTCGGAACATAAAACATAATAACTGGCTCATAGCAGCCACCCAGCGTGACTGATGCAATATCTAAAGGCTCCTCTACACAATCGCCCATGATGGGTGACTACAGACGCGCACGATTGAATAGAGGGCATGATCGTCTGTGAGTGTCCATCATCGCCTATAATCGTGAGTAATCGAGGGTGATCGGTTAGTTTTCGGTACATCAAAGGCATCACGATTATGTAGACAGCAATCCATGACCGCGACCATGATGGCCACTTTTTTCATCGTTATCATGGGCGATTGTGTATAGGAGCCTGAAGGGTTGTTGGAGGGGGGTGGTTAGAAGTGCTAGGCTTTATAAGAAGCGCCGACGCCAGACAACGACGGTGCAGTTCTGGTTATCACAACGCTAATACCGGACCTGAAGATGGTGGCAGAGCATTTCGCCGGAAGCTCGACTTTTTTCAACATTACCCAGCGGAGAACCCGTGAAGACTACACTTCATCGACACTACGGGCATTGTTCACTTTGCTAAGCAAATGATTTTGATGTCATTCTTTGTCCTTTAGAGCTGAATGTCTTTCGCGTAGTTTTGATTTTACAATTCTGTTTATTTTTATTTATTAGGTATAATGTTTTCAATAAATTCTTAGTCCATAGATACCTAATATCATTGCTTTAGTTTTCTAGCAACAGTTTTAAATGATGTTTTTATTAAATTGAAATTCAGCCTGGATCAGAATGACAACTGAAATCGAGCGTGGTAGGTGAGTGGTTAACGCTCTGGGCTCGTATTCGGTTCCAGCCTAATGACGGGATGCTTCCTTCAAAAGGCCATGGCCGAATTCCTTCCCGTTACTTGTCCCCAGTCCTATCCCGCCTTCAATGACCTCGATGTTGACGAGGCGTAAAGCCTTAACTAAAAAAAAAAAGACAACTGATATTTGATGTTGAAACAGAAGGCAGAAGTAATTTAAATTTTTTAATAAAAAAAAAAACAAGAAGAAGTTTTCAGGAGCGCCACGTTACTACATTTGAACGAAATTAGTTCCGCTTTGATGCGTGATCTCTGAGGCCAAGATTACGATTAAAACTAATATTACGCGCTAAAATGTAAGTGGTTAGGATTTATTTTTAATTTCCTTTGCTTTTAATGACGCCATATTTCAGTCGCATATAACTGCATCAGCCATTTGAATGTTGCAATATGTATCTGATACACGAAAAGGGAGAAATGAGAACTAGTGAAGATTTTCGATGAAGTTTATAATGAACAAAATCTGTTACTTACATGCGATACAGTTAATGTATTAATTTGCGTTTTATCAAAGTTTTTATTTTCTAGCGGAAAAATTAGCAGACCTTTTGATTAGGCTGAAAAGACAACTGAAATATTTTGCAACTGTGTAAGACATGATGATTTGTAAAGGCCGTAATTTTAGATATTAAGATGACAACTAAAACGTTTTGCTACAGAATAGGGCATTATTTACAACGGCTAAGCAACTGCAAATAAATTAGTTGCCAGTACACATCGTTTGTCCTGTCAACCTGTTATCCTGTCATTTTTCAGTTTATTATTAAAATATTCACCATCAGTTGGGTGTTCTGGTATTTTCTGTTATAGTAAAACGTGATTAGTTTCCTTGATAATAAGTCAGAAATTAAAATCTACTCAAATGCTTACATACTATAATATCCTAACTAATTCACAATTTGGGTTCAAAAAAGGATCATCCATAGAAATGGCTATATATTCATTTTTAAATAACACATTTGAGGAACTGAATAATAAAATGAATCCTGTAGGAATATTTTGTGATCTTGCAAAAGCATTTGACTGTGTAAATCATGAATTACTTTTGAAAAAAATGGAATACTATGGTATTTTTGGGACCGCAGGTAAATGGTTTAAATCATACATTGAAAGCCGAATGCAAAAAGTTTCAACTTTTGATTCTAAAATAAGTAAAGATGCTTCATCAGACTGGGAGAAAATAAAACATGGAATTCCACAAGGCTCTGTCTTAGGTCCCCTCCTCTTTCTGTTATACATCAATGACCTTCCTGGAAATTTATCCGACAAGTTAAGAGTGTTTTATTTGCAGATGACACTAACCTGACTGTGCATAAAACACCAAACAGTACTATAGAATTTAATGTAAATGAAGTACTTAGAGTAGTAGCAAATTGGTTTAAGGCAAATTCATTAAAATTAAATTTTGAAAAAACACATTACATTAGGTTTAAAACAAAAAACTATGCACAGCCAGATATATGTATAAACTATAAAAACAACACAATCTTAGAAACAGAGAGTATAAAATTTCTTGGTATTAAAATAGATCAGAAACTCTGTTGGCATGATCATATCACTACACTACTGGCAAAGTTAAGTAGTGCTACCTTTGCAATACGAACACTTTCTCTAACAGCAGATCTAGAATTAATGAAACAGGTGTACTACTCAAATTTTCATTCAGTAATGTCATATGGCATAATTTTTTGGGGAAACTCTTCACAAAGTAAAAAAGTTTTAATAGCACAGAAAAGAGCTATTAGGTTTCTGTGTAGGGTAAACCAAGAACTTCTTGCAGACAACTCTTTAAGAAACTCAATATTCTTACAATGTATTCTCAGTATATATATTCTCTCATAAGCTTTGTCATAGAAAATTTTAACCTGTTTACACCTAATTCACAGGTACACAGTTTCAATACAAGAAACAGAAATAACTTGCATAAAACACAAACATCTCTGTCATTAGTACAAAGAGGAGTTAATTATTCTGGGATACATCTGTTTAATAAACTACCTAATCGTATAAAACAGCTTTCAGATAATAAGATGTATTCAAACAAAAACTTAGAGATTATCTTATTGGCAACTCCTTCTACTCCATTCAAGAATTTGAAGAAAATAATTAATTGTACCACTCATTATGACGTTTGCAAAACTCAGTTGCAAAAATGTATGTTTATTATTATTTCTTGTATTTGTAAAATATGTATATATTTACTATGATATGACTCATATTATGTGTATATGTATCAACAATGACATGTTTCACATCCCAGAGTTATTTCCTCAGCAGGGATCCATGGAACAAGATTGATAAATAAATAAATACAATATTAATAATCTCTGTGGCCATGAAAGGGACCCATAAAATATTCTATGAAAAGAATTTTTTTTTTTTTGTGATGACGCTGATCGAAAAGTAGTTGAAATTTCTGGAGAAAAATAAATTTAAATGTCGGTAAATCGTGTATAATTTTTTTTTATTTGCAACAAAGTTTATAAAGTAGCGAAGAAGAATGCATGTCTGGAAGAAAAACAGGCATAATCAATCCAGGACTGCCTTTTTTACTAACTTAGCTGTCCCGGTGCTCCCCACCACTCCCAGATCAACTTTTCTGTTCAAGTTCATTCGGAATGCGAAAATTTTACGATATTAATATTACATCTTAACCAGTAGACTAGAACGAAGGGCCTTAGGGCGACATATTATATTCCTACATAACCACTCAGTTATTTCAGCAAATAAGTGAAGTTCTCTGGTTGCAAGCTGCAAATCATCCATAAATTTTACAAGCATTAACGAAACTTTAAAAATAAAATTAAAACCGTGGCAGTAAACATAGACATAATTTATCTGTAGTGTTGATATTTAGTGTGATCAGCTGTTTGTTTCGCCGTAGAAGATCGCAATCCTATTAATGCGCACTCCCAGTAGTATTAACATCTGCTGGAAATCTGCGCATCCTAGAATATGTGTTGCTAGGTTCATGGAATGCGAAAATTTTGAGAAATAAATTGGACAGTAAAGTGTAATGATTTTATTAAAAAAAAAAAAAAAAAAAAAAAAAAAATTCTCCGGGTTTTTCTATTTCAAAATCCGCACTCCACTTAAATGAGTTTTAAATGTGAACTTCGCCATATTATACCATATTGGTTGTGATTAATCATGGCGCCAAGTATCTGACAAAGCGGCAGAGACTGCGTACACCACAGTCAATTAAATCTCTGACGGCAGAACGTCATCTGTTTTTGTCTATTACAGGAATAAGAAAAGTATGTGGCACTATTTGACTATAAATTGTTTGAGCTTGTTTCATTATTTAGTATTTTCGCTTGTGTCACTGTTGTTATTTAGATACAAAAGTTATTGAATAGGTTTTATTCAGCGATGATTGCAAAGAATTTGTTTTTTCCATTCAGTTCTTGTGAGTTTGTCCTGTTATGCATCCATGAAATATTGCGAAAAAATTAAGTAACTGATTTGCAACTGTATGTCGTCCAGTCCACTCAAGGATTACTGTCGTAAATGCAGTTAAGCAATAAGCTTTCATTCATCTGCAATATTTTCACAATTTGATTGTGGATTAGAACATCGATCATATGCTTGTGTTGTTGATTATTTATCTGATGCAGTGACATAATTATAGTTAATCGTTTACTGTTTCATCTTTCATCATCCAAAATTTTTAACCTCGGATGTATAGATTCAACACAAAATTACAGTAAACTACTTTTTTTTCTGCAATGTTTCTGTCTTCTGCTTGAAACATTTACATTTCTAAATGAATATTTATACTCTAAAAAACTTAATCCTATCTATATGTGTTTGTAATATCTGTGTCACGCATAATTGCCGAATAGAAGTATCGCTGAAACATTCCACACGTCCTGATGTTTCAGACACAATTGTATTTGAAGAGAAACATCAAGAATATACTACTGAGTTTCAGTACATAAGCCATCTGTTGACAATTATGGTAAGTCTCCAAATTTTGTCATCATCACTTGTAATATAAAACTATTGATAGCACCTACACCTATTCACTCTTTGGTCTGGATTTAATTATTATTATTAAAAATTAAATTCTGAGGTATTCTTTGGTGGATTTTGGAAATAATATGAATGTATGAAATTTGTGTGGTGTTCTTGGGCTCTTTGGTTCCATTACATTTGGTACTATTTTGGTTTTTCCGCTTTTTACTAACGTTTGAAATACATATCTGTCTTGCAATTCGTTTAGCTAAGCCAACTAGTTCTTTTTAATTTTTTAGCTATTGAATTAACGTCCTCTTTCGTTACCGAAAGATGTCATTCATGAACGGACTGATTGAAGTTTAGTCAATATGCTTAATACTACATTTAATATACTGGTTGGCCATTGCTTAGACACTACGCAATTGGTTATTTGGTCCAGGTGGCATTTCAATATGATCACAATCGCTAGGATTTAGGCTGATATAACCTCGGTTCCATAACAACAGAAAAAAAATCAGAAAACATTATACATTACAAGATTTAATAAGGGAGTGATTGGGCCCTCCATTGTGAATTACGGTAAAATGGATAATTCACTGTATGGCAGTGCCTCTTATTTGTATGCTTGCACTTTCATTAGTGGCGTCTTTTCAGTAAAACTTGTAGAACACATCCAGGCAGTACACCCAAAGCTCAAAAGGTTGTTAGTCTTTTCTGTCTATATTTTAATGTTTCAGTGGATGTCAGTCGGGCGAGTTATTAAACGTTTGCATAGTTGTTTCATTAAATTGCTAAACGTTTTTCAAACTGTTGGTTAATAGCGTCATTTGATTAGTGGGATAGAGACCATGCGTGAAGGGCTAGCGGTAAGGCTCTGGCCTCTCGTATAATTGTACGGGGTTTCGAATCCCCATGCAGCCATCCAGATTTGTTTTTTTTCCATGATTTTCCAAAATCACTCCAGGTGAATGCCGGTATGGTTCCTAAAGAGCGATGAAGTCCTTAATTGAATGGCTAATTAATCTAGTTGGCTGATTGTTTTCCACTGTGTTGAAATGAGTTTGTAACATTTATGGCACATATCATTTCGGGATAGAAATATCACTGATTAATTTCAACACGCCATTAGCTTGAAATACAATGTTCTTTTTCCAACCACTACCCATACCAATAAGAAATTATAATCCCGATGCCATAGTTCAGATATCGGACCGTGAATGGTAGATGTGCACTTTGGCCTCGCAGTCGGGTAAACGTGGTCTGGCCATCCAGATTTAGGTTTTTCATGGTTTCCAAAGATCACTCCAGGCATATATTGGTAAAGTTCCTTCAAGAGGCCATGGACAAATTACTACCCACTTTTCACCTTCAGTCCTTTATGTTTCTAATGACCTTGACTTTGATGAGGTGTAAAAACAAACAAAATAGTGGTTTAGTTGTTTCTGTACTGTCCGGTCAGTGCTAAAAAAATTTCCGTTGAGAGGTTGTCAGCAATTGTAATAAATTACCAAGAGAAATGTCAAATCATTATCAAAAACATTGGAATAATTTCAAGTATAAGTTAGTAGAGGACAAAACTAGGTGGAAAGAGGAAAGGAGAATATTGGTTATTTAGGGAAATTTCCACTGGAACAGGTACTCCTTCACAATTATATTAAACAAAATTAATGGTCATGTTTGCCCTTGTCCAGACCATTGTGTATGAGGCTATATAGTAGAGGTAGTCGGAATTAAGATAATGTGGTCTTTAGGATTTTCTGATCATTTTTCGCCATGAGTAGAAATTTTCCCTGCAGTATGAAATAATTATTTTCACCAGTGAGATCATACATTGTGAGCTGTTGTAATAAATCTAGCCATATTCTCATTCAGACTGTCAGCTCAGCTATCCAGTGAACTAGGCTGTTCCTGAATCCTATGGTTATTTGTAGCCTTGACTTGTGTCTTATCCTATATAAGTTTCTTATATACTTATATATTCACTGTCTGCCTCCCTGCGTTCCTTATTGTATATTCTTGATCGTATTAAAAACCAAACTTTTTTGTAATAAGTAAATTCAATTTAGCTATTTTCTGCGTTAACTTCCTTGTCATGTAATTTGTTCATTGCAATATAACTGTCACACTACTCTGCCAATGACTTGGCCCCATAACACGAATTTTATTTGTAATCTTAGCAGGTGCAGTGAATGATAAATTCCTACTAATGAACAAAGGTCTCAGTTTCTGATGAAGTAAACAAATCAAAGGCTGGTTGCAGTCTTGGAGATTAACTGTAGCTAACTGGAAGCTGAGCGTGGACTAGTTAAACACACACATTCTGTTCAGTAGCCAGTTCCAGTTGTGTTGTTATGCCCTAGTCATTGGCTAACAATGTGTAATAACTGTCAGTTGTTTATCAGATATGTGACAAGTTATATTACAATTGAGATACAACATATTAAAATTGAGAGTTGCATAATTACAAGTATCTGTTAGGTTGCTGTGTAGGGAATATACGTCTTTATTATTTCCTATAGACAACAGAATATTTAATGCTTTTGTTATTTTTGATTTAACTTACATGATACGTTGGTATTTCTCTATGTAATTGTTTATCTGTGCTTTGTAGCAAAGGAAGTAAAATTGTGTTCTCTTTCTTTTTACAGGGCAGAAGTTCAGTCCAGTAAATAATATGTATTTTGAACAGGTGATATTAGCATACTAAAAAGTTAAATATAAACTGATCTGGTGTGAGCAGTGCTACCATAATGTCAGTGATCAGGCCATCACAGTATACATGTGTCACATGTCTTCAGTATTTCACCACAAGGGACTTGCTAATCAGGCATGTTTTTATTCATTTCCCACTGGTAATTACACCAGTACACATCTGCCAACACTGTGGACTGGTTTTCTTAAATATATCAAAGTTTTTTGTGCATAATTTTCAAGACTGCAAGACAACTATACCTAAAAAGCCATCTTTAATTGAACTTGCTTGTGCATTATGTGCAGAGAATTTTTTATCTTGGAGCTCTCTAACAAAACATGTGTTTTCACACATATCAGCTATTTCAGAGCCATTACATGTTTCTACATATTGCTCTGGAGTATTTAAAGATAATAAAAATCTACATTTTCATAAATACACCAGCATGACTTCACAAAAAGGTAAGATATGGCTTTACAAGTTATTTCAGGTAGTTTGTGATTTGATTTTGATTATTTCTAGGAAAACAGAAGTTGTGCATTAAAACTTGAGTTACGTCTGCTTCATTACCATCAGTTGATATTCATCTATGATGGGTAACCAATAAAATTAATGAATATTCCTATAACGTGAAATAGAGAAACTCTGATAAACAAACAATAAAAATAATTAATAGATTTAAAGACGCTTAGTGGGTATAAATAGTTAGTATTTAATACCACATATGTGAATTTGCACTTACATGTACAATTATACATATACACACACAACAGATTAATGGTTAGATTAATATAGGAGTCGAGTTTGATTCTGTTAAGATAGTCTATGTGGGTTTATAAGACTCCATATCATGTAATTATGATTATTAAAATGTTGTACTTAATTCTGTTAGTACATTTCTATGTCACTCTTTGGATAATCAATTAGTTATTAGTTCCACATATTGCTAAAAAGGAATGGGGCAAAATTTGATTTAGGAGATAATTTTTGCTAACAATTCAGTCATTCAGTTACTCAGATTTTATAGCAAATTGGACTGAGGACCGTAATAGTGCTAAAAATAAAATGTTACTCCTACAAAATCTTATTGTTTGGAGAGATTTAATTAGTAAAAATGTAAGATGGATTTTCCCTATAACATGTTTGGGTCCTTCAGATATTTCTGTTTTGTGGGATTTATAACATATTTTCTTCAGGATTCTTTAATTGATTATGCACTGCATAACCCTTTTGGATATTATGAGAGTTGCATTTTAAATACTTATATTATTTTTAGTTTTGAGTTAGTATTTTGAACTTCAATATTAATTTAAACCCTCTGATGTGTATGTCTTCTTGAGTTTTCCAAGGTGTGTCATGAAAGCCCTACATTTTCTGCTATTTATCATTAAATTTCTGGTTAAAAAATAAATATAGAAAGAAAACTATATTGCAGGTGTAGGTGTCTGCAGTTATTCACAGCAGTGAAAATTTTAAGAATCTGTTAACTGAAAATTGAGACCTAAACTAAATATTGAACAGTTCAGTAATTTTAACCATAATTACTCTTAAGTTTGTTTTAGATCTTAGGTGAAATACAAAAAAAAAAAGATACTGATAATTTTTAATATATATCTTCTGAAAAAGGAAGTATCAAAATTCTATGTATAACTAATAATTTCTTATATAAATAAATATATAAACATTTAGAATGTGTTCTCTCTAATAAGCAGTTGGTGGGATATATGCAAAATATTTTGGATGAATGTACAAGGGAGGTCAAATGATAGTGTAGTACTAGATCATTCTAAGGTTTTTGACAGAGTGAGCCATAAAAATGGTAGTAAACAAGGTACAAAATATTGGAGTGGATCAGAATGTGATTTTCTGGGTAGAAGAATTTTTGAAATGTAGAAAACAGAAAGTTATGGCTAGGAAATGCAGTATAAAAGGAAGTTGAAATAAATGGGAGTGCCACAGGATAGCGTATTGGGGACCATTGCTATTTCGTTATTGTAATGAATAATTATGTTGATTGTTTACCATCAGAAATTAGATTGTTACAGATGACATAGTGCTTATGATAAAAGGATTAAAATGGCAGATGATTGTAAACAGTTGCAGGGTAATCTGGACAGGATATCTAGTTTGGTTGGTAAAATGGGATGAAGATAAATGCAAAGAAGAGTAGCTTATTAGATACACATATAAAAACTTAATGGTTTAATACGATTATAAGGTGGGGAAACAATTGCTCGTTGAGGACTTGAAATCTAAATATCTTCACATTACATTTGATAATAAGCTTAACTGGCAGGAAACATTGGTCAGGTAATAGGAAAAGGTTTCAAAATTCTGCTCTTGGTGGAGAGAGTGATGAGGGAATGTACGAGAGAAGTAAAGGAACTGAGTTACAAATCTTTGGTCAGACCATTGCTCGAATATGGTAGTGTAGTATGGGACCTACATTTTGCGTATCAAATACAGGAGTTGCAGGATGTGCAAAAAGGCTGCTAGATTTGTTTCTGGACATTATCGCAGAATGCATCTCATTGCTGTTTTAATCAAAAATTGTTGTGGAAATATTGCCAGATTAAGATGCATTTTTCTGTATGTTTCAATAAATTTGCCTAGTAATCGACAAGTGGTATTAAATGACAATTGTATAATGTAAAACCTTCTCTTACACTCACATTTCTGAGTAAATTCTTGCTTTATTTTTCTCCAAATCAATATTTCTTTTTGGTATAAATAGCTTCTAGAGGTTCATGCTGCATCCAAATATTCCTCCTTCTTCTTACTCTCTAGCAGACTGAGCAGGCGTCTAAGTGCTCTGTAGACGACTTAAAGCCTGGAAGGAGAGGAGTGTTTCGATGCAGCTCGAACCTCATGAAGCTATTAATACCAATATATACGCTGCGAAACCGCCAAAATTTGTGATAGCTTTTGAATTTTCTTATCTTGGAAATGTTTTATAATTGTATATAGTTGATATTCTATTAACCATGGGCTAGTCTCTGACTACTGCTTTAAGATGTTGTTTGGGCTGAATTCCTCTCTATTTAACTGTTTGCCTCTTTTCTAAAGTTTATTGAGTATGACGTCACAGTTATTATGATCATTACGTAAACTCATTTTGTCATTGTTTTAGTGGAAAAGTTAATAGACAAATTCTTATTACAGTGTGGATGTACAGATGACTTCTACATTTGTGATTCAGCATGGAATGGTGGGGAATGACGTGGTATTTATTTATTTATTTATTTATCAATCTTGTTCCATGGATCCCTGCTGAGGAAGTACCTCTGGGATGTGAAACATGTCATTGTTGATACATATACACATAATATGAGTCATATCATAGTAAATATATATATATACATATATTTTACAAATACAAGAAATAATAATAAACATACATTTTTGCAACTGAGTTTTGCAAACGTATTTTATACAGTTATATGGAATGAATCGTTTGAGGAGATTTTAAAGAATGTATTAGAGAAGGTAGGAAGAAAATATACTAGGGAAGGAAGGAACTTTGTTTATATTGCCATTACTTTGGCGATGTAAAATGAGACCGATATTGTTGATACTGAGTTAGATTGCAAGGAGCCTATAGAAAGAACCTAGAGTTGTCTGTTAAAATTAGCTTAGAAAGCACTTGGTAGCTGGTACTATAATGAAAGTATTTTCTTATTTACTGGAAAGCATAGTGTTGATTAATGTTCACAGAATTGATTAGATGCAGCTTTAATCTCACAAAGTTACATCAAACAAACCTCTTACCATAGATGACAGCGTCGATACAATGAATTGAAGCAAACAACATAAACACATATAAAAGCATTCTAATTACTAAGCACATAATCCATCATCAGCAGTAGCATATTGCGGGCCCAACGCGGGTTCTCTGAGGCAATAGTTGCTATTTTGTTTTAGTTATAATCTTCAGGACTGATTTGTGACAATTCTCCATGCATGCCATTTCTCTTTCTTTTTATATCTTCATGGATGTTTTATTTTATGTCCTTTATAATTTTGTTTCTTCCTCCTCCTCTGTGGAATGTTCCTTCTATCTTTGCTTGGTGTCAGTGGTAGGTAAATTAATGGAGAGATTGATATGCAACCATATCTGAAATATATGTGAGGAGCACAAGTGGTTTTCAAGTAGGCAACATGGCTTAATCCAGGATATTTATGTGAATCTAAGATAGTGGGAATATGCAAGATATTTCGAATGAAATGGACAAGGGAGGTCAAATTGATAGTGTAGCATAGATCTTTCAAAGGCTTTTGACAGAGTGAGCCATAAAATGGTAGTAAACAATGTACAAACAATTGGAGTGGATCAGAAAGTGATTTGCTGGGGAGAAGAGTTTTTTAAAGGAAGAAAACAGAACGTTTAGGTAGAAAATGCAGTATAAAAGAAGTGGAAATAAAATCGGAGTGCAACAGGGTAAAGTTTTGGGACCATTGCTATTCTTTATTGTAATGAATAATGATTGTTTACCATCAGAAATTAGATTGTTTGCAGATGACATAATGCTATATAAAAGTATTAAAATGGTAGATGATTGTAAACTGTTTCAGGGTGATCTGGACATGATATTTTTTGGGGGGTTGGCAAATATGGGATGAAGATAAATGCAAAGAGGAGTCAGCTAATTAGATACACAAATAAATAAAAAAAGGTTTATAATGATTATTAGATGGGGAAAGATTGCTTATCGAAGCCTTAAAATGTAAATATCTTGGAATTCCATTTAATAACAAGCTTAACTGGCACAGATCACATTAGACATGTAGTAGGAAAAGGTTTCAAAATTCTGCATTTTTTGGAGAGGGTAATGAGGGGATGTACGAGGAAGTAAAGGAATTGGCATACAAAACGTGTCATGGCAGTGTATAAGGCGTATATTTGTGATGAGGCATGGAAAGATATTGGTGTAAGAATTGAAAGTAATGCATTGAAGGGAAAGATGACCATGACCACAAGCTGGCACTCGATTTAAGGCACAAGGTGTAGGAAGATTCTCTTTTTTAGGTAAGGTTGTCAGTGATTGGAATAACTTACCAAGAGAAATGATGAATAATTTGCCAAATCATTGTAAGAATTTAAAGTTAAAATTACTAAATTGTAATTGTAGGTGGGTACACGAAAAGGGGGAAGATGGGAGTTTGAGGTAATTGTCACCGGAGCATGTGCTCCATTGAAATTTAATTTATTTTAATTTCATCTTCGTTTCAAGAACCACCTTAAGCAAATCACTGTGCCGCAAATTTTAGCCTACCATATTGTCTCTTCTTTTTCTCCTTTGAAGAAACTTAGTTCCATGGAAACTGCTGTGAATACTTCATCATTAATGACATAATCCATCAATTTTAGCCTCATTATTATTATTTATTTTCCCAGAATTTAATTTCCTGTTATTTATTCTCTCATACACAACATATCCCTACACCTAGAGTCTAATCTGTGCCCTAATTTCCATTATTTTGCATCCATATACACTTATATCTTATTCTTTTAGTGCATTACTTTTATGAAAAATGAATGCAAAATAATTCATATATAATGGTGGTTTGGAAAGTTCACGGAATGTAATAGAAAGAAATGACTTACCTAAGTGAAACTTTTAATTTTTAATTGTAGTCTCTCCTTTATATTAATGCGATTTTGCCATGCCTTGATCTCATCTCAAAAATTAAATTCCTCCAGGTCTGCATAATGTCCGTCAACTTTCGGCAGTCAGCACTTTGCTTGAAGTGAATCCCTGTTCACTCTATGCAGGGGCCGGGCCTTGTCTTTATGGAGGTTGACTTTCTTGCTTGCCAGACTTAGTCTCTTATGCGTATCTTTTGCTGTAGTTAGTCCTGGAGGTTAGCACAGTTTATATCCCGTAGTTTCTTTACCTGTGACAACATAATTCATCAGCAGAACCACCTTCACGTCCCAGTAAACTGATGCCATGTGTTTCCATGCCGACTTTATTGCCTCTGCTTACTTTGGTGGTAGGTGAATCAACTGCTTTGACTATAGGTTTTGTCTCTCTAGTACAGCAGTGGACTCAAGATTTCATCTGCGGTCACAACCGGTGCAAAAGATCTTGTTGTTTTTTTCTGAAAATGGGTCAATAATTGTTCGGACATTTCTACTCTGATCCGTTTATGATCCAATGTTAAGAGTCATGCACCAACCGACGACATAATTTTCTTATCTTCAAATCAACTTTTAAAATTTGATATGTCCATTCAGATGACATCTCAAGAGCTTCAGCCATTTCTCGTACTTTTAGTTGGTGTTTCCTTCATGACTGTTTTATCCATTTTTGCAGATTTTGGCAGACTAATACGCGGATCATCATCTAA
Organism: Vandiemenella viatica; assembly: GCA_031002005.1. Lineage (NCBI taxonomy): Eukaryota > Metazoa > Arthropoda > Insecta > Orthoptera > Morabidae > Vandiemenella > Vandiemenella viatica. Next base: position 14,834 of record JARYHS010008008.1, read on the forward strand.
GAAGTCCCGACCAAGTTTATACTCGTTTGTCTACTTGAAAACAGTCGAATATTAAGGAGCAGAGTTCCAATGGCGTGTTCTGAAAATCAGCAGAATTTCCTCCACTTTCATACCTTTCGTTACAAAGTACTTAATCAATAGCTCTAATCTTGATTTTTTTCCTTCAACGCAAATCACTACGCAGGAACAACAACAAAGAGATGTCCGCACCATATATCACTACCAAGAGAACTGACGCATCACGTGTTTACTTTTAACGGATATATTATTTTGCAGGAACCTCATTACGTTAACACTATTATTTGGTGATGATTCCAAAACTTTTTAAACCACCCTCGCAAGTTCCAATATTCTGATTATTTTACTACTATTAATTCTACTCATATTAACAGAGTGAGTGTAATCTCTACTTGAACTACTACTACTATAGCTACTAATATAACTACCTGTACTAATATTAATATTAGTACTAATTACCACTATTACTACAACAATCGTCACAACTGCACTCAGGTACCACTAGCGCTGATTTTTCTTGCTTCGCTCCAAGGATAGTGTTCCATAGAATAGGCAATGCAGTGAGTCGCCCAGACAATAATAGGCCTCCTGGAATTCGAAGACGACCGATGCTGTCGTTCAGAGGACAGCCTCTTTGAGGCACACTGAAATTCCTCTGATGATTGATGTAGCTCCTTGTCGTAAGATAACTTCCATCAATCCGGTATTGTTAAAGTCAGATTTCCAGCTTCATTGTTCCCTCCATAATTGGTTCCGGAATTAGAGTCAGTTCTGTTAGTATTCGCATCTTCTAGTATCTAAGGCATTTTATTTCGTTCGGCATGTTTCCTTTATACAAATTTCACCTTTAAAAATTTTGAGGCAGTATCAGCTGCCTCGTCAAGCAAATTCCGAACACATTTGTCAAGTAGTATGTCGTATATTATCATCCCTTGCAGACATGGACACCGGGAGGGAGGTGCAAGGGGGTGCACTTGCACCCCCTGCTATAAAAGAAAATACACACAAAAATACTAAGAAACAAAAATTTTATTATTAAATTAACTGTTTGAATATTAACTTAAGGCACCTAGGTTATTGTCCAAATTTCTTCAACACTTGTCAATAAATTCAGTATCCTTAGTCAATAAGTAATTTATATATAATGTATAAATAGTATACAGATGCACCTTCCTTAAAGTAATCCTGGCGCCCATGCTTGCAGACAAGATTGTTAGCGAGCTCACAGATGCTGTTATTCTACACAGCATACTCTCTTCACCGCATTCGCTTCTGCTTGAGTTCACAATATTCTGATTTCAAATAAAGCTATTGTATGACACATGACCAGTAATGTAGTTCACAGATTCGGGAGAGGGTTGAAGGTACTTCAAATTTAACCTGTCCTCTATATATTGAAACATGTCATTGTTCTCCTGCCTGTTTTCACATTAGACCTTTCTTATAGCCTTTCTGCCAATAGTAGCTTCCAAATGTGTTTCTCGGAATTTTCTTTGGCGTCTATAATTTTTTCTACCTTGTCTTGTTTCCCTTTTCTGAGCCAGCATATGGCACCACGTTTTCTCCCCTCAACCAATGGCTAGAAAGCATTGCAGTGTTAATGAATTTGCCACCACTGTTTGGTATGCTCCTGTCAACTTTAACAGGATTCCTAATCCAACACATCTAACTCAGTGCTGGTTTTATTTTTCTTAAATATTTTGTCCACATACTTGTTGAGTAGCCCACTAAAGAGTATAAAATTATGTCATGGTATAGTCTTGTTATTTGGACTGGTACAGTGAATTTGATTGGCATATGTTGATAAGTTTAGTCCTGACAGCCACCACTCTTGCTATATTCTTCTCTAAGTTGGCTTCGAAGTTTAGTCATATATCTAATTGAATGCCCAATGCACACTTGGTTTCTGCAAATTGAGTTACCATCGATTCTTATATTGTATTTTCGACTCAGCTTGCGCTTGAACAACATAAAATGTTGTCTTATGTGGTGCTAAACTGAGCTTGACCATAATGCCCCATTGGCTGAGGCAATTAAAGTCCCCTTTAGACGACTCGACCTGGTCTCCCTAATTTGTGGCCACGCCCCTTCGGCCCTGAAAACGGGTCGGCTAAACTTAGTTCCCGGTCACGTTTTTAGCCGTGAGACCAGGCAGGGATGACGGGTGGAAATTCCATCCGATTTAGGGCGAAAGGGTGGGGAAGTCAGGCCCCCACCACTCTGCCCTGAAAACTGGCCGTGTAAATCCTCACCCGGTACTGCTCTCACAGCCTGGTTCCCCGTTTTCTATTATTTTGAGATAGACGTATCCGATAATCGAGAAACAGAAGTATTGACAGAGTTGCTGGAGGTGTAAAAGGTAACAAATTTTTATAGGACACCTCACAAAGGGTTACCAATTTATTTAGAAAAGAGAAGTATATTTGCCTTTTGAAGAGGAAAAAAAAAGTATTTGAAAGGGAAAAAAAAGTTTTTATTGCCTTAAATACATATATTTTCGGGCTTACTGGCCTAGCTATTAATTGTTTGTTTCATTTCAGTATTACAGCTAAAGCTACATTCTACATCTAGTATAAAAAAAAAACACTCATTTTTAAATTTATGGTCGCTCTGTTACTCCCTTCCCGCTAACTTGCATTTATTTCTTTTCATCATCAGCACTGACATGTCGTTTGGAAATTAATTGAATTGTATAGTTTACCAAAAATAAATTGCTTCCGCATACTTTATTGGTTCCGTTCAGAAATAACGGCGAGCGGACACGAGTCGACTGGAGTACAACAATATGACTCGTCGGCCCTTATTGCCTCGACTTGAAAGCGGTAATTACACAGATCAAAGGATGCGAGTGAACAAAAAATCACTGGTCGATAGACACTTTTTCTTGCAGCAGGTTGTGAAACTATCAAATGAACGTTCACTTACATGTGTTGCATACTTTATTCGAAATAAAGTATTTTCGCATACTCTATTCGTAGGAGAAAGTATAACAGCCAAAAATAAAATATTATACTTTATTATACAGCATGTTTGGCAACCCTAACCTCACATGCCCACCATCATAACAAAGACGCAACTAATGAGGCATTTTAGGTGTCATCCGCTAGAAATTCCTGACATCTTTACCATCCAATACATCTGAGTCTAAAATGACTCAACATATGCCTTTGTAAATATAAGTGCTTGGTACACGTCTTTTTTCTTTTTCCAAGCCGACAGGGTTACACCAAGAATTTGTGGTTTTATAAATATGCGACTGTACATATTTAATTTAAATATTAGAACTTTAATAATATTTGTAACTGGCTAATTTTATTACTAGTATCACTATTGAATAGAACGTGCAGAGCAAGACGGTTATATGCGTGGTGGTAGTCCGCATATACGGTAGTACCGGATCGGGCCGTCCGCGACGGGTCGTCTAAATGCAACACACTGTCGACAGGAGGAAAGTGAGATCGGGAACGGGACAGGGTGATCGGGAACGGGTCGTCTAAAGGGACCTTAAGCACTACCTTCCTGTTCTCAATTTCTGCCCTTATAGCTCCTTCCAAGAGTAAACATAGGTTTTAGCAAATAAGTAGTTGTTCAGGTGTTGTTTATAATAGTTCGATTACTGGTTCCTTCCCTATACCCAGAATGTGGGACCACAAAATGCTGGCATGCATTAGATAGGGTCTTCGTAACGACGAGTTCTGGAATCTAAAGGAAGCAGTTCTAAATCTGCACTAGTCGCTGAAGTTGTTGAATAACCTTCTTGGACAATCAATCTTCTTTAGTTGTGCATACAAAGCGGGCCACCATAGATTATTAAATGCCGTCTAGATGTTCACATAAATACCAACAACATATTTTTTTACTGCTATTAATTATTTACACCCACTGATCCTTTGTCGACTTTCCCTTCCAAAATCCAGACTGACTGATTTATTCCTTTGAGTTCTCGATGGTTCTGTAATTTTTTGCTTAGGATTATCTCTTGAACTTTTCCAAGCACATTTATTGAATATACTGTCCTGTAATATTTGGTTAGAAAAGGATCCTATCGCCCCTTTCCTTAGAATTACTACCTAACTACTTTTCCATATAACCAGATGTATACGTTGATATAGACATTGTTCGTACGGGATTATTTTTTTTTTTTTTTTAAATTCCTGGAGGACCTCGGCTGATATTTTATCCAGACCTGGAGCCTTTACATTTTTCATTTTCTTTGTTGTGAATGTTAGTTGTTCAAGGATAATTTAATTTCCTTCCTCTTCACTCCAGCAGGGCTGCCCCATATTTATTCGTAGTATAGCTTTTTTTCTTCTGTTTCTTCTTCCTCGTATAATCCGGTAACAAAACTTTTAATAACTCCTCTGCTGAGTCCCTCCAATTCGTGGTTATTTCTCTATCTGCTCCTTTTCACTGTGGATAGTATTGTGGAAGGTCTAATTTTAACTTTGTAAGTAATACCCGATTGATTGTTTTAAGGTTTCCCCTCACAAAGGCTTCCCAATTTTTGTTTTGTCTCCCTCATGACATCTTTGAAAGTATGCTTCTTTTGTTACACTCGAGGAGGATACCTCTATCTGCTGTCATTAGGCTTCGTTGATATTTTGTCTCACCCTTCTCATGTTCAGCCATAGTTTCTAAGTTTTTGTCTAAACTTTGTCAATACAATCTACTATCGTTTTTAGTGGTGTCGCCTGTTTTATGGCCGTTTGTGTTGTAGGTGTCAGCTCTGTCTCTGTATTGAACCTGGCATATCGAGTGCACTGAACACATTACTTAGCCTTCCCATGCAATTTGAGTTCGATGCTGTTTTAATGCTTTTGTTAATATTATTTCCATCTGTAAGCGTTCTTCCCATTTCATAAAAAATCAAATTTTGATCAATTTTGTCATTTTATCAACCACTATCCAGCTCCGAAGCAGATTTGCTGCATGTGTGTTTGTAATTCATATATCAATAGTTTTTCTTGCGCTAGCACTGTTGCTGAAATTAGTAGAGCAAAGTGCTTGGTGCCTGACCCCTAAAAACAACTCACTTATCAGTTTTCTAGTAGTTGCCCTCTCCTTTTAGTCTCCTTACTGTGCCAGAGAGCATACTTGCGTTAACGACCGCTGCAATCACTGCTGGACAATTTTCCATAGCTGTATCTATCTCCCGTATTCTTTGTAGAGATAGATAGATCTAGATACTTACTGGAAAAACATGCTTACTATTATTAGGCTTCCCTATGCTGCTCTTATCTCAGTAACTACCGTGTGTTAATTGCATCGCTGTGTAATTTAGTAACTGTTATTTGTTTATTGGAAACAGTTATTGTTGCCATTTAATTTTTGTCCTCTGTGATTATTTGTGATGTTATTGCTATCAGGTATGTCTGCAGGAATGGCTCCCGGAGACAAATAATATCAGATCTCAACTCCTAGCCACCCTTGTGATTTCGTGTGAACTATGACTCTTCCCTCAGTACTCAACTGAGTAACTTTTAGCATGGAAGTTACGGTGGCCTTGTGTGCGCATTGCACTGGGGCCAAGGAAGTCTAGGCATGGGTCATGACAAACTACTTGTACATTTCTTCAGGTTCAAATATTTCTCCACTTCCATCGAAAATCTTGTGAACTAAGTCAGGGGTAGAGTTACCTGTTGAAGATTTTACGATTTCAGTTATATTCTGTCAATTGTCGCCGGTGTGGGAACGTTATGTATCTAGATAGAGAACACTTGCCAGATACCGAAGGGAAGCGTAACTGTATATACTTCTTTTAGCCTAGATAGCCGAAGTGTATCTCCAAAATCAGTGAACAATGCAGCTGGATCTGCAGCAATTAGATTCAGTCTGCTAACACGAAAATCGGCTGTTTATTTATCTGGTGCGCACTATGCGTTGCATTTTCTTTGTATATCCAAGCCAAATACCTATAACAAAATGCTGATAAGCCGAATCAGAATAGAGGAAATTTCGTCCACTTGCGTGTCTATTGAGCGCGGCCGATCTATTTGCAGGCCAACGATTACCATAATTTTTTATATTTCCATTGCCTTCTTCTTTCTAAATGCTTGAACATCGCAGCGTTTCTTCGTCTACAGATGGGCAATTGCCTCTCTTCTTTTGATTTTTCACGTCACTTTGCCAATTTACATTTCCACTGCTTTGTATATTAGGTTTGCTGTATTGTGATTTTATCTTGATCTACCCTGCAACTGGATTGTGGTTCAGCTATAATTTATTCTTTTGCTTAGGCGTTGTAATCATGGAGGAAGGAAAAGAGTGGACTGAACTACCACTAAATCGTGAAACCTCCTGTACGATCGACTTCTACTCCGCATGCGCGGTGGCACAACAGATTTCCAAAAACATTGCGCTATATGCACTGTGTTTGCTGCTGTGAATATTTATTTTCTAATATTTCAAAAAAAAATATATATATATAGTACCAGCTTGTGCTGTATACGATTATACAAACAGACCAGATAGGAAACAACATGGAATATCGTTTCATAAGTTAATCACATTGTAATTATGTTCTTGAAGTGTTTAATATGTATCTGAAAGTAGGTCCGATTTTATAGATTTATTGATTGCTCTTAATAGGATGAAGTCGGTCTCAAATATTTGTTGGTGTAGTGGGATAGTCAGCATATCTAACTACTTTGCAGGTAATAGGTTGATTTATTGTAAATGAGTGTTTGCAATGAATTTTGTGTGTTGAGGCGGGCAGCACTATCAGAACCGTGGCGATGCAATTTGATGATTGATTCTCATGTAAATCGGCGAAACTAATCGAAAATCAGGAGTAAATTTTTTTGATATCTCCTTAGTTCTCGAGATACCGACATTTAAAAATTAATTATAGATATAGTTTCTTGTGGCTTTTGCGACGTTTTTACTCTGGTCCAGGCCACGTTTCTACCTAACCACAAAGGGCAGTAAAAATTAAACCATCCAAATTGGCAAAAAATTTTTTTGGTACAGGCGCATCCCATCCTAACCACCTCAGTTTGGAGACATTATATTCGAGAACTAAGCAAGATATATTAAAAAAATATTCTTTATTTTTTATTTCTTTCGTCTAGTTACACGATAATCCACCATGAAATTCTGGCGCCATGATTCTCGTAGAGTCCCCTTGAGGTGTTTGCGCATGTTTCCCGTCTTTCTGGAAATTTATACGGCGACCTCTCCAGCCGACTACACTCCAGTGCATGGTGAAGTTCCCTTGCATCGCTTCCAATCTTTTTCCTTCTCCATGGTTTCAATAGCAACTGATAATATAGGACAACCTTTCCATTTGTTTTTCTACGACTTACCTCTTCTCTTGCATGAGATGCATATTCGAGGCAAAGACTTATTAACACACTACTCACGCTTGTAGCCTTTCTGCCCACAATGACTGATTCTAAGTCCTTTTGGCAGTGTTTACTCCAATGACCGAGGTCTCTGCATTTGAAATCATTTCGTACCACAGTGTAACCTTTGCAACTGATTGCACTGAACTTGATGTATATTTTTCGTTGTTCTAGTAATAATTTTCGCATATGACATAATGAACGGTGTTTTTTTTTTATGGATTCCTGTTTTAAATTTAGGGCAGAAATCGATTTCGAACTCCTCTTTTGATAGAGTTGCTTTAAAAATTTGTTGAACTACTTTGTCTCTTAAATCATTATCTCAAGACTGTTTGTACGTATATAGAATCGCCAACAAACTCATTTTTGGACGCTCGGATTTTAGTTTGTGACTTAGTTCAGTGTGTTCTATTATTCTTTTTGCATCCTGTTTAGTTTCTGCATCGATTATTACGGAGTTATTGTTACTACTTATTTTATTGAAGGAATTGAGGTTTTTCCTGGTGCGTCAATAAATATTCTCGGGCTGCTCATCGGGAGAGTGCGCGTCAATTTGAAGTCACTTTTCGAAGCCCATCTCTGGCTTCATCTTCTGGCAAGTTCATCCTTATAAGGCCAGCGATCACAATCGATGCTGGTGACGTCACGATCACATGCGCTGAGCTATCGGTGCAGAGATGATGGGGCAGGAGCCTGTGGGACGAACCACTGTCCTGCTTCCCAGATGGAAGGCTGAGAATATTTCATACCTTGTTTTATTAATTTGTGTTTTGCTGGTTTAATTATTTTGGCAATCTGTTCCACAATTTTCATTCAATCGAATTCACGAAAATTCAACCTGTTTACGTAAGTATTATGTTTTACTAAGCTGCTGTCTTGTTGGCCGCTGCAGTATAACTGGTCGGAAGTTAAGATCCTCATTGTTTTGTTTTTTCTGTGCTGCTTTATTTGATTCTGAGTTTTTTCATTATATGTATAAACAGCTACCGCCCAACTGGCAAATCTGGAGAAGCGTTTAATTTAATTTTTTTCCAAATTCTCTTTAACCCTTTGACTGCTGACGGCGGATCGTCTACCTGCCGCGCTGAGGCCTGCTACCTGTACTAAGTGATTATTCCTGGGGACGGAGCGGCCCGCGCTTGCCCCACCCGCCCAGTGCTGAATATTCGGCGTTACCTCTCACGGCTGATAGACAATAAATGCTCCCTACATAGTTTCTCTGCAAATAAATTACTGCAGAATCAAACAAACATTAACCCTATTTTTCGTCACTAATAATTATATCTTGCGTGTAGTTTTTACTCGATTTTTGCGGCTTATGTCGAAAGCGTCGTGATTCTAAATTTACCTCAATAGTTTACTGTTCTTTCTTGCATTCCCGTTTATATCAACTGCAATTTTCCATTGGTTTCTTACTGTATTAGAGTGTTATTGTTGAAATTTAAAGAGCGTAGATTCCAAGAAGATGCTAGAAATATTTTACTTCTGCACTTACATACCGCGTTCAGACCACGACTGTAAAATTAGATATATTCGAACTCATACAGAAAGTTAAAGGAATCCTATTTGTCCTCGCGCTATTCACGAATATAAAAAGACACCTGAAAATTATATTTGTACAAGCAGCCTCCTCCACACACCGAAATTTGGCGCGGAATATCTTTGTAGATGTAGATTCCCAAAATATCTCGATGTTGACTGAATGTTTGCTGCGCTTTGTAATTACCGATTATATGTAATTTTGTTTCTTTGATGAAATTTGTTCCACATAAGTACTCAACAGATTTTCAACATTTCAAAGCTGTTAAGTGTCTGTCCATTAATTACGTGAGGTGAAATGGGGGGGGTTCCCGCGAAATCTCACGAAACCTCACCAGAGTAACAAAATCGGTATCTGGACATAAGTTCACTAAAAACTGGAGTATTTAGAACATCTCTGGTCCAATATACGCTAATTTTCAATTTGTTTTTTCACGCGAGGCATCAGAAGACAAATAGCCATGAAACAATACATTCATTATATCGAGTATCTTTCCACTTTGATGTTCGAGAATGCACTGATTCTGGAGCATTCTCCATAGTGATTATATAAAACTGATTCTTTTCATCAGCTATATATTTCATCAGTTCTTCTGTAAAAATAACTTGAAAACTAACAGAATACTTGGCACATTCCTATTTGACACACATGTCCCGATAGCGTATCATCAAATGCTTGACTACTGGGCGAAAATTATTTTCTTTCCAGTCAGATTTATCGCCAAGACGAAATTCTTCGTAGGCGTTTCACTATCACTTTCTGATTCTTCAGATTCAGAACAACTAACATCTCTTGAAACATGAGACTGCATTGTCACCCTGCTGACGAGTATGGTTTAGGACTACAGCATTCCGATTCTGTGAACAAGCTATCACTTCCATCAAAATCAAGTAGTTCATCCTCAGTGTCGCTCTCGTAAGAATCTCCATGATTTCTTCCTTAGTGCACCCACGACGTCTTGCCATTTTCTTTATAAAATACAGGACACAAAGAACACTGATGTAATTTCCGTTGAACAGTGATCTGTAGAGCGAAGCCTAGGCTCCCAACAGATAAACATTCAGACGATAAGCTAGCGACCAGAACTGCGAAGGGCTATTGAGAAATGGGGCATGAAGTCCGCTGTACGACTCAGGTAGCGGCGCGTCTATATTCGTCATCAGCGCTCAGGTAGCGGCAGGCGGGTGCGTCTTAACTCGTCAACAGCACTCAGGGGAAAACCGGCGGCTGCGACTAAACTCGTCATTAGCACTCGGGGCAGCAGGCAGCATGACGAGTAATCTCGTCAACAGCAGTCAAAGGGTTCAAATAGCCATCCAGAATTTCAAATTTTCCAGCTAGCATTGGTTATGATTGGTTTTCTTTTCATTTGAAGAAGCCTCAGCCAGCGCATGTCAGTTAGTTGCAGCTATGGTACACCGCTGAGGTGTCGGCATGCTGACGTCGCGTGGCTTTTTACTGCGTGGTGAATCCGATGACTGCCTGATCCAATCGCAAACCAAATAATTGTTTGCAAAACCAGTGTCTGGTGAAAGATTATTGACCAATATTTAAGTATCCTCAGCTTTCGTCATTTTCCAGACCTCGTTTCCTATTCACTATTTATATAGTCTTAGATTCCTTACCATATGTACCAATACACCACACATATGTTTTTAGATAATTCTTATGCGTTGGCAGGCTGACGTTGTTACAAAGGAAACGTTTCTTTCGTTTATTTAAAGCATGTGCATTTTGGTTGATTCTAGGTAGTATTGCTATTTAGCTTTTCCCATTTTCTGTGACTATAGTACCCTGGAATCTGAAATCTATATATTGCTCAGTTGATTGTTTAATTATTATAAATCTCTGTTGCAACTTAATATGGCCTTTTTATTGATTTAATTCTCACTAAGGAGCAATTCTATTTTAACGAGTGTATCACCTAAATCACTATTCATTTCCTGAAATAACTGTAATATCATCTGCAAAAATCAGCTTATCTATGTTTTGGCTATAAAATGAAATTCCTGCCTTCATCCTTCACATCTTTCATTGTTTCTTGTACTTATTCATTAAATAGAAATGAGTAAGGAATATAACCCTTCCTTAGACCATTTTAACTTTTGATTCCGTTTTGCATTTTCCAAATTGGTCTGTTGCAGTTTCGTGCTCATCTAGTAACCATAGGATTCTTGGATCATTGTACTTTGGTCCAATTCTTTTCTAGATTCAGAACATATTGCTGAATTGACATTGTCAATAACCTTCTTGAGATCTATAAGGCTTTTTGAAACCTTCGTTTTTCCTTATACACTTGTTAGTACTAAGAGCCAAGATTTCATCTCTAGTACCTCTTCCCTTCTGAAACCAAACTGGTCATCAATTAGCTCTTGGTCATTCCTCTATTCACTCTGACTTTGAACCATTGATTTTTATATTTGATATGCTCGTGAAACAAAAATTAGTGTTGAAATGTCTTCAAATTTATTTGTAACCACTTTCTTTGGTATATGAACTACTATAACCTTCTCAAGAACTTAGGACATTTTCCCTGTTTCATAGATGCCACCAATCAGTCTGTACAATGAGCCCTTTATTTTACTCCTATATACCTTTTTAGGATGAAATGGAATTTCATTTATTTTTTTCAGCAGTTCTAATGCTTTATCAAATTCGTCCCTCGAAACGTAGTCTCCAATTTCATTTTCACTCACAACTATTTCTGTTTTCAGTGTTGATTAATATTACGTTCTTCGTCAAAATATAAAACATCAAACCAATCTTCCCATGTTTTGGCAATATTTTCTTTGTTATTCAAAATTTCATCCTTTGGTTTTTTTATTTCACTACTTTTCTTTCTGGAATCACAGTTAAACAGAGAATATGTATATGGGCATACTTAAATTGAAGAAAAAAGCGACTGGGGGTAAAGAGATGAAAAAAATTTACCCAAACCCTAAAATGTTAGTAAATAATTCGTAAAAATGTACCATTGATTAAAAAAATGAAAATATTATTAAAAGAACATGAACCATAATTAACAAACATGAAACTAAAGATTGCCTCTGGTGAGTGACGGTTCATGTGAGTTGACTATTAAAAATATAAGGTGTAAGTTTATGTGAATAAAGTATGAAAATTCTATTTAAGAATTAACCAGTATTATTAGTTGTAAAAGCTGAATTTGAATATATATATCATATATATATACATATCTTGTCACCAAATATCAATGTGAATGTCTATTTTTATTCTAGGTATAATTATGACTGTCAATGTAACAGTCCCATTTGCGAGCAGCAACTTCCTGCGACTATGCATATAGAAGACCGCATGGATGATGAAACTTTCTCTTGGTACAGCTACAGTAAGAGGTTGAATTACAAAGAATGTGATGAGATAATTCAGTCTGATGAACCTGTCAGCATAAAATGTGAAAATTCGTTACCGTTATCTTATTGTTTCGAGAAGCGTCAGAAAAGACATACAAGTGATCCGATGTTTTTTAATGTTTTCGAAAATTCTTTCTTTAATCGTGGTCATCTCACTGGACGTCATAAGAAACATTTGGGTGAATGCCACTATTCATGCGAAGTTTTAAGAAAAACTTATTCAAAGTCTAGGAATCTTGTAGGGCATAAAAAAGTAGATATAGATGAAAACCAATATTCTTGTGACTTTTGTGAAAAATATTTCACAAGGTCTGGTGATCTTAAAACACACAAAAGGATTCATTCAGGCGAACGCCCATTTTCTTGTGACATTTGTGGAAAATCTTTTACAAGGTCTGGTGATCTTAAAAACACAAGAGGATTCATTCAGGTGAACGCCCATTTTCTTGTGATATTTGTGGAAAATCTTTACACAATCTGGTGATCTTAAACACATAAAAGGATTCATTTAGGTGAACGCCCATTTTCTTGTGACATTTGTGGAAAATCTTCTACAAGGTCCGGTGATCTTAAAAAACACAAGAGGATTCATTCAGGTGAACGCCCATTTTCTTGTGATGTTTGTGAAAAATCTTTCACACAGTCGGGGAATCTTAGAAATCACAAGTTGGTTCATTTAGATGAACGCCCATTTTCTTGTGAGATTTTGTAAAAATTTTTACAAGGTCTAGGGATCTTAAAAACCACAATGGATTCATTTAGGAGATCCATCATGTTTTTGTGAATTTTGTGAAAAATATTTTACTCTGCCTGGGAACCTTAAAAAGCATATGAGGATTCATTTAGGTGAACGGCCATTTTCTTGTGAAATTTGTAAAAAATCCTTTACACAGAAGTGGACTCTTAAAAAGCACAGGCGGATTCATACAGGTGAACGGCTATTTCCTTGTGAAGTATGTGGAAAGTATTTTACAGAGTCTGGGAGTCTTAAAATACATAAGCGAATTCATTCGGGTGAGCGGCCATTTTCATGTAAATTTGTGGAAATTCGTTTGCGCGTTCTTGGTCTCTCACACGTCATAAGAGTTCTCATTCTAGTGAACGCCCATTTCTTTGTGCGATTTGCGGAAATCGTTTACCGAGCTTGAGAATCCTAAAGCCACAAGTGTCCTCATTATGATAATTGGCCAGTTTCATTTGAAGTTTCTTCCAAACAGTCTTGGGCTCTGCAATAGTAGAGGAATATACATTAAGGTGAATGTTAGTTTTCTTAAGAGCATTATTGTAAATCTTTTAGGCACAGTTGGAAGATAATGTTTTAGAATGGACATTGAGAGAAATTACTATTCATTGTTAAATTTGCTATAACTCCTTATAATCGTCGTGTTGTAGATTCAGGTAATTTGAAGTCGGAAAATATCTAGCATCAAGTAAGTATTTGAGATTTACTTGATTTTACAATAAGGTTTGTGAAAAAAAATGGCGTCTAGAGAATCTGAAATGTAGCAGATAAATGTTTCTATTTTACGTGCTTCTTTGTAGTTAGTTGGGAAAATGTATCGTCAAGAGGAAATGAGATTTGTTTCATAAGGCCTGATCTTTTATCTCTACATTTCTAGGGTTATATTATTTTTTGACAAAATAACTAAATTAAGAATGTGATTGATTGATCTTTTCATGTAATGGTTAATTTATTTTCTAATGGCTTTACTTATTAAAAATCGTTTTGTTATGTTGGGTGTAATTATATGCAGGAACACTGTTTTTGGTGACGCAATTTCATACAACTAGTCTAAATACTCAGCAGAACAATAGCGGCCTACATACTATTCTCAAGATGTATTAGTACAGCTATTGTTTTATTAAATGACTCTTGGCAGTTATTAGATAGTATTATTTTGTACGTTGTATGAGCAATGTAAGAAATGTTTTAAGATTTGTTTAGTTAACATGTAATTAAATGTCTATTACTTCATAAGTTTTTAGAAACACTATTCGTCGGACCCATTCTGAGTTGCATACTAGATGAAAGTTTTATGGCTGAATCTATAAAGTTGGAATAATAACGGAAATAGTAATATAGATTGTGACTTCTTTATTACTATATTAGATTTGATTTTCGCTATGTTTGTTGTAGATAGAAAAATGGTCTTTCACCATTTAAAATTGGATAGAAACTTATGTTTACTCAAATTATTTTGTGTTTTCATTTTAATGTTTAGAAATATCAGTGTGTTGACGGTTTATTTTCAATTGATTATATTCAAGAAAGCACTGTACTCAGATATAATAATAATCATAGATTTATAAGTGTTCCCAATTGAAATCATTCTGATTACAAAGACATCCACAGTTGTTTTATATGTATTACTCCGGTTGTATAGCTATATATTTACCTGTTAACTTTGTGTTTCAAGAAAACTGTTATCACATTTGAGGTAAATGTTACTTTTAAGCAGACAATGGTATACATTGTTGTATTAATGGTTTGTTTATCACTTCATTCCAATAGCCTTACCTCGTTTACATCCTCTTTTGTTCGTAAGGCACCTGGGAGACCATTCTGATGTTTAGGTTTATGGGAAGAGCAAATCGGGATCTGAGGTATAGGAACTCTGTAAGATAATTATTTGCTTTATTGAAGAATATATTACTGGCATTAACTAGATTTATAAGCTATAATGAAATATTACTTGAATAAATTGACTCACAAGACGAATATAAGGTTTCATTAATTGGTCTACCTTGTTTTGGTGTGAAACA
>JARYHS010008010.1:0-16435 GCA_031002005.1 Vandiemenella viatica
ATTCTCAACATGTGGTCTGCGAAGAGGGGACGTGTAGTCCGCAGACAGAAATATAAATTTTTTAATTCTAATTGAATTAAAGAGATCATAAAAAAAATTAAATAAAATTGATATAGTACTAGTACTGTGTAAGGCTATAAGAAAATACACGCTATTACTCTATAAACCAATATCTCAATGACCGGGTAAAAATTTGGTATTTCCGGTATGTGAGGATATCACTTCATTGTTAATATAGTAAAACATGTTTCCAGATGGCATAAAAGGGAGCGGTGTTCCCTTAAAGATTATGCTAATAACCGTTTTATGAGGGTCTTGTTGTAAGTGTGGTTCTTACAGCACTGTGGTACGTGTCAATAAAATTAGAATTGGTTAGTAATATATAAAAGAATTAGGATCATATGAGTTAGTGACACTTAGATTACTTTTAACATTGTATTGGCCCTCGCGTTGAAAAGTATTGAGAAACGCTGGTTTAATTAATCATACACACCAAAACTTCAGTCGAAATAGTTGTGGGCCTTGTGGAAAAGTTTTGGAGACAAGTATATTTACAACATATTTAATATCCGTTTGAAAAATTATGCATTGAAGTATAAAATTTATCAAAATCACTTATTTAGTTATTTTACGAAAACCATAAACTCCAGAACGATCGCTTCAGTTTACATGTAAGCTTTACTAGGCTGCACTTCACTGTAAATTCTCAAAGTATTTTCGAATCAGTAGATTCGGACATAATGGGAAAAAGGACAATTGTTTTGGACTTTAGGCAGAAAGTTTCACAAATCGTGAAATTAAAAAAAAAAAAAAAAAAAAAAAAAAAAAAAAAAAAAAAAAAAGTTTTGAGGTCAGTCGGGTTGTCAGCTATCATTTGACACAGAAGAAAATAATTTTAATGGCCAATGGCTTTTAGATATATTATGTTATAATCGCGTTATGTTTAGTAAGTATTGAGCATTTTAACATTTCTGAATTAAAGGAGTCAGAAGTTATAACGGGGAGGCTGGGGGCTTCGGGTGGAGGAAAATGAGCGAATCCATAAGGGTTTCAAATTTTTTTACTCAGAATTATTATGAATCCAAATGATGAATCTCTATCTTTTCTACAGAGAATCAACCGCAGCAATAAGAAATGAATTCATGTTTGAGATTCTCCAATTCATCTTAGATCACGTTTTGAAGCATGAGTTTTGTATGCAACGCGAAAATTTTCTTCTGAAACTACAGTGACTCAATTAAAATCAGTTTTGCGAAATGTGTAAAAATAGGTAATTGGGCTAGTTAAATATGGTTTAAATTCACATTTGAATCCTTTACTTCGTGAAAACTCTCGAAGATGTAGGTTAAAACCTTCTATCTGTATCTTTTATACAAATGATAAATAATATTTCACATAGAATTATTTAATTTGAATTTATCAAAAAAGAAATTTTATGAGTAATTATGCGGATAAACACGTGTTAACTGATTTCTTACCAAGATGCTACGATACCTTACTAAACCACCTTCTACAGTATATTCAACCTGAGAAGTGGGCTGACAGTTCATTATGAATGAGATCCAGTATTGTGAGGTATGTCTGAATAGTTAACGCTGCTTTCTGATCAGGGTGTTCCTCAATGAATAGAAGCTGCACACTGCATTATTACGCCAACCTTTGTCTTCTCACAATACTCTGTACAGGGCAGCAGAATAGGTTTAATTCTAGCACAGATTTCCTTCGAATGCCGGTTTATCTCTCCAGATATTGCTTCAAGAAAGCAATATATGTTTCTTGTGTCTTTTTAAGTACCAAGTATATTAAACTTACCGTATATTATATATTGCAATTAAAAATATTTATTTTCAAATTTCGAGTGCCTTCAAAATTGATTACAATTGGGGGACATTAGGTAAGTCTGTAAGTAACGACAATAATTTGAGTTATTAAGATGGTATGTACAGTAATTTCTGTATTTAACTGTTTATTTCGGTGCACAGATTTAATTGTACTATGATACTAGAGCGATCAAATATTTTCGAACGACTTGAATGCTGCGGAATCCTGATTCTCCTCACCCAGCAGTCATACCAAAATTAACAGTATTTAATACTCGATGTATTCATATCCGCAACTGAAAACCGATATACATTCTAAGTCTTCTCAGACAATTAATAATCATTTTACAGCATCGATTACTAGATCTAATAAGAATCGTTTCCCGGATTAATGGTAGTCTTTCCCATTAAATATACCATATTACTGATTTTTTGATAGAGTGAAAGAGCTGATAGAAGCCAATAGTAAATTAATGAATCGTTTATAATCTGAAAAAAAAAAGAAAACGTCGCGAAACGAGTAGCCGCTAGAAATTCAGTATTACAGAAAAGATAGGATAATGTGTATAAATTTTTTTTACAAATATATGTCAATTATTTTAGTATTTCTATTAGTACCATGTGACTCCCGTGAATTAATGTGTCTTCATGTTATCAATGCATTATTAGATTCCACGACATGAAGTGGCGTTAGGTAATTTCAGCAATCAGGAAGATTGGAGGTACTACTTAAACATGTCGTAATGCCACAGCCTATGTGTCTTGTATTTATTCTATAGTACCTGGAAGACCGATCTTCGCTCAGCATCTTTCAGTTTCTGTATGGTAGACTATGCAAGATCATCAAAATACTTACAGAGGTTTGTGAGAAATTAATTTTACCTATATACAGGAGTTTCTTACTTAATAGTATTAGAGTGAATAGATTAGATATATAGCCAGCATATATTATAAAAGCCGAAGTTTGGTTGGATCATCCAGATGGAGGCATACTAAGTCATTGTGTCAGAGGCAGGATGGCCAGTTCCTTTCGTCTGGGACCTACAGTTAAATGTGGAATTCGAACCACGGAACATCCTAGCGTAGCTCATATGATCGTATACAACACTTAAAAATTCTTGCCCCCACCGGAATTTGAACCCGGGACTGGAGCCAGAATTTTTTGAGAGCAAACACCGTAACAACTTTTTTTCCACACTCCATACTTGTTATATGTACATTCAGTAACTACCTACCTACATAAGAACCGCAGTCAGTTAAATAAGATTCATGAATGCACATAGTTCAACATTTTGTTTTAAATAATCAGCTGTTTATTCATTTTAACTTAATGGTCATTATTCAGATATATGAAGCCGTTTCAGGCTTACTGGTAGCTCAAACTTCTATGAGATGACGTAAAAAAAAAACATTAGATTAAAAAAAAAAAAATCACGATTTTTCATGGAAAACACGTACTTGAGCAAAACGTTACCCACACATGAAATTTCAGCCGTTTACGAAATAAAAAAATGTATACAAGAATTAGTGCTCAGTTGCTTGCTCTAACCAAAGAGAAACTAACTGACTTTAGTAGGCGTACTGGAAGCTGAAACTTTTACAAGATGGCATTAGAGCAGTTTAAAGGATTCCGAATACAAGAACTGTTATCTTCTTTTTTAAAAAAAAAAAATTCTCAGGGAAGACACCTAGGCTCCACATTAATACGTCGGAATCTACAAAAATTGTCCTATTGGTATGAAATTTGGTACACACATTCCTTAGGCGATAATATTTAACTAAAAGTGTATAAACTTGAATAAGCAAATGTTATCTAAAAATGAAATTTAGTCCTAATCGTTAGAGCAGTTTCCAAGATTCCAACGTTTAAAGATATAAGACACACGAATTTTGTAATATTGTATGTATATAGAGCAGAAAATTTTTTCGTGTTCGTGTGAAAGCCTATTCTTTGCTTCAGCTCCTCTGAAAAGTACGTAATTTCGAACGCAATGGAAGAATACACAGCAGATTAACATTCATGAACATCTCAGTTACAAATCTGGTGCCTGCCCAAGCCTAGAGTCGGGGACATGTTTGTCCAATATTCTCTGGAAAACGGCATGACATCTTTTGCAGATTCACAAATTACTGACTTTTGATTAGAAAAAGAAGTGTGATGGTGGACCACATTGCAGAACTGAATGTTGTTGTTGTGTTGTACTTCTCATTACTCATCATGGTCAGGCTTACCTCACGTCCTACTTGTTTTGATTTCAATACGAGACTTTACTTGCAGACTCTCAAATCACGGCCAGCTCAACAGCCCTACGTGACACTGACCATCGGTGCTAACTGATGGTAGCGGGCTTTAGAAGGCGCTGACCACCAGACGTGAGGGTCCGTGAACCATCTCCTCGCCGCAGCTAGAAGTTACCCTCCACTGTCACAGCAACTACTCGTACGCCCACAGAAAATCGATAGTGTAGACTTCAGTACGATGAAACGACAAGCAAGTTCTCTCAATTAACACACATTCTTGACCCCGTATAACCATCCTTGAGATAAAGAATTATAAAGCCAACCACTAATATTAAGGGGCCTTTAAGCTAGTTATCAATTCAATTATTGTTATGTGATCATAATTTTGAATGTATATTTTAATTTGTTCAGCAGCATTTTAATTTAAATTAGTAAATAAAGTGACCGATCCATTGCATTAAAACTAATTAAATAAATGTGACATCCACAATATTTTTAATGTATTTCAATCATAATATCACCGTGTCTTCCAAAATTATTTCAGATGATAATTTATGTTTTACAATGACGTCCCATATAACTTATTCATTGTGACGTGGGTTACATTACAATGATTTAGCAAAAGACAGCTTATGTCAAATCGCCGCGGCTTGGTATGGTCAGTGAGCGTTGTTTGGTACCTGGTATGCAATGCGCGCCGTATGAACGAATGACTGCATTCGCGTTCCTTCTAGCAGTCCATTAGAGGATTCATAATAACGTTATAAACGGTTCTTCTACTGTCCTCAGAAAGATTCTTGGCATTCAGGATATCTGCGATGTTAATTGCTCTATATTGAAATGACAAATATGTAGACAATATGTTTCAGTAAATTTATATTTGTATCCAGAGCGTAATGATAAGCAGACTTTCCTGAAATTCCACGTCTGGTAATTTGCCATCCACATCGCTATCTATTGATTAGGTCGAGCC
Source organism: Vandiemenella viatica (assembly GCA_031002005.1). Taxonomy (NCBI): domain Eukaryota; kingdom Metazoa; phylum Arthropoda; class Insecta; order Orthoptera; family Morabidae; genus Vandiemenella; species Vandiemenella viatica. The sequence continues at coordinate 5,035 of JARYHS010008010.1, forward strand.
TCTCTCAGGCGGCGTAACATTTCTAGCAACAGGATGCGATAAGACAAAGAACGTATAGATTCGTGTTTAGAAGGTATTAGTTAATAATAAACCACCTGTAACAAAAGTGCCTCTTTTTTTTCTAATTGCTTTTGGCAATTGTTGTCGGGGTCATCAGAGGTGGGAGGAACAGGAATGAATTTATCCACGGCCTTTTCAAGGATTCAAACCGGCATTCACCTGGAATGTTTTAGCGACAGTATGAAAATTCGAAATCTTGATTTCCGGACGCTGATTTGACCCCGTGGCCTCAAAAATACAAGGGCTGATCGTTTTCGCTCACCAAAGACGCTGATTTCACTGATGCAAACAGTCGTGTGATTTCGGTATCATGAAAATTTATTATTAGTTTTAATTTAATTTAATTGCAATGGAGCACACGCTCCGGTGGCAATTTCCCTATACACCCAACTTCCCCCTATCCTGCACCCACCTACATTTGCCCTCTTTTTAACATTTTAGTTACCAAAACCAGCTAGTGACTAACCAGGCGTGAAATGGAATTGTCTACACTGATCTCCATGAGCAATAATTTTTTGCTGATTTAAACTAATGCCAAAGTATTATAACACGTGAATGGTATGAGGAAACTCTCCACTCCATCTTACCACTGGCTTTGAATATGTTGTTGGATCCACTGAAGGCACAGAAAATCAGCGAATTCCGAAAGGTTTGCGTGAACATTGTTATTTACAGTAATACCAATATTTTTCAGTAAGAGGCGTCGTATAATGCTGCATAAAACGAGTCTTTTTATTACGTCTTAATACCACTTGTCTAATGCTATTTCTAATCGGTTTAATAATTTTTCAAGGTTCTTTCAAAGTTCTTGAAAGGTTATGTGATTATACTTCTTACGTTTCAACCAAAACTCTAGTTACTTGAATAGTTTCCAAGTGACGAATACTCTGCAGTGATCCTTCACATATGGCCGTCACATCACCTCTGATTTGACAAAATTAATGTCTGAAATCATCCTGAAAAATGTGAATAACTGGAAACAGAAGTTATTTAAACATAACTTTTGATGTCCAGAATCTGGAAAAGAAAACGTAAGATTTTAAGCTTACCGTTGTCTGCTGATGTGTTTATATATTCGTTCTCAAGATGTAATACGAATTTACGTTTTCCAGTGTTGACCTGACGACCTCTAAAATCCATATTAAGTGCGGGAATTTGCGTAGCCTCTACATTAATATTCATTCCTTCAAAGGACTAGCGACCAGATTTTTTCGTTAAGCTGTATCGCTGAGATGTGAGTGTGGATGCGATATATGTAAAAACGAATTTTTCAGTGGGGGTCGGGGGTGGACACTTTGACTGCGCGAAAGGAATGCGATGAAAAAGGAGCATAAAGCAAGCCTGGCAACGTCGGATTGATTGCCGCGGGCAAAGCCACTTCCTCCAGCTCACGCCCTCACCATCAAACTCGCACATTCCACGGAATCACATTATATTCGGGCAACAGATATATTTTTCAGGGATAACTCTAGTTTGCTATAATGTATTATCAGAAGGAAAAGCAATCGATGAAAGCAGTTTCACAAAATTCCTGGGTGTATATATAGATAACAAATTGAACTGGAAACAGCATATTCAACAACTTCTTAAAAAACTGAATTCTGCAACATTTTCACTGAGGGTAATATCTAGAATAGCTAATATAGAAACCAGAAAGTTAGTATATTTTGCATATTTTCATTCCCTGCTCACTTATGGCATCTCATTCTGGGGAAACTCGTCACAAGCACAGAGGGTATTTAAATTGCAAAAGCGTGCTATAAGAACTATTTGTGGAGCAAACCCACAGACACCGTGCAGAAATCTATTTAAAAACCTGGGTGTTCTAACAATGCCAGCACAGTATGTATACTCTGTATTATCATTTGTAGTACAAAATCCTGAACACTTCAATCTTAATGCTGACATACATAGCCATAATACTAGGAATAAATATAATATTCACAAGGATTACAAATCACTGTCAATTGTTCAGAAAGGGCTAACATTTACTGGAGCTTCCTTATTCAATGTATTACCAACAGAAATTAAATGTTATCTACAAAAACCCAACTACTTTAAGTCCAAACTGAAAGAGTTTCTGCTTCAGAACCCATTTTACTCTGTAAAAGAATTTTCTTCTTGGAATTTGGTAACTAAGAATGACTGATAAAATAGTATATATGGTGTATGGAAGGGGAAGGTGACAAAATTATCCACAATTACTAAAATGATATATGGTTTTTCTTTCTGTTGAAACTTGACAAATGAACTAATTACACTGTTTACAAAATTTCACTTATATATAGTAACTAACATGGGATAGCATGCACTCAAAAACTGCTGTGAAAAATTATCATATTAACAGGTTTTTAAGTAATTGACTGCTTATGAGTTGTTGGTAATATAATTGATATTGCTAATAGGTGTGTGTACTGTTCCACATAATTAGCAACTAACATAATATAATATGTAGTCACAAATTACGGTGAAACCTTACATGGTAACTGGTTGGTAAGAAAATAACTGGTTATTAGATGCTGGTAACAAGTGTATACACTGTTCCACATAATAAGTATTAATTAACTCGGGATTGTATTTGTAGATTACAGGAGATATTGGTTATACTAATGGGTTGTTGCTAACTTGTTGTCAATATATAATAATATTATCAATTATATAGTAATATTGACATTACTAATAAGTGTATGTACTGTTCCACATCCCCGAGATTATTCTCACATGGGATCAAAGTGAACATATCTATCTATCTATCTATCTATGAACCATAATGGAATCGCTAATTTATCCGTCTGTCTGTACATCTGTCACAGCCTCTTGATTTATGAACTTTTTAACACAGAAACGTATAAAAAATCATGGGGTTGAATATAATTATAGGGCTAGTTTAGTGTAAGGAATCTGAATAAAAAAAAATATTGATATAATTTTCATGGGTGTGCAATAAAAGCCGGAAATCCGCCAAGTCTCAAAATTTTTGATTTTCTTTTTTCCTTGATATATACGATCTTTTGACAAAAAATCCCATAAAAAACCTAATTTCTTCTCCATATATTTACGAAACTACCAACGCGATTTTTTTTTCTCAAAATTTACAATGATTTTAAGCATGCTAATGATTGTAGTAGAACCATAGCGATTTTTCTTATGTTTACAGTTTTTGTAAAACAAAGAATAATTGTAACAAATTTGATTATTCAGCAGATAAATTTTACCGCCAAATAATAAATAAATTTCGATAGAGGATTTCATGAATTGGTTAATAAATATGCCGTGAAGATATGTTTTTGTAAATTTGCATTTTCTAAGACGTTTTATTAATGTTTTGACTTTTTTTGTTTTTGATTTTGACATACAATTTGAGAAAACAATTTTGCAAAACGAATAATAAACTTGTTTAAAACATTACTATTTGTTTTTAATAGTTTATACAAAAAATAGTTAATTTAATATAATACATAATTTGTGATTGGTACACTGACCGCGCAAAAATAACTCGCTTTAGAGTGTATTGTAATTCTCTCTATGCTTGGATTAAGTAGACGACACTCACATCCATTCTTTCACGAATTTACCACATTTGACCCAGCGACCAGTGAAATCCTAGCAAACATCTCAGGGAAGAAGTGAGTAAACAGGTCCAGATGGACAAGCCCTCCCCAAGGGACTGGCTGCACACTTCAGATTCGAGCCAGCGAGTTGCCACCAACCCCAAACAGCAACAGCAGCGTGTTTCCTAAACTTACCTGAGCTCTACAGGAACTAAATCACTCTCCTCCGAGATCGAACGTGAGGGCAGTAATCTATTAGGAAATATCGCTATGAACGTTTTTTCTCATTAAAAATCCATTTCCTCCGAAGAAACACCAACACAAAGCATCGGTCAAGAAAATTACGTTAGTGGAAAGTAACATGTGACAGGCAGTAATATACATGATGGAAAAAATATTTTTATATGGTTTTTCCATTTCTATTTTTCATCTCCAGAGTTAACTAAGTTTAACTTTAATTGGGCTTGACATTCGAGAGCATGAGGGTTCAAATCCACGTCCTGCCAAACAGATTTTGGTTTCCCGAGATCAGTCGAGGCGAATGTCAGGATGGTTGCGTCAAAAGGCCATGGTAGAATTCCTTCCAGTTCCTTGCCCCGCATTCGTTCGTACCTCTAATGACCTCGATGTCGATGAAGAATAAAGTCATAAGGGAAAAAAACCAACAAAAGAAAAAAAGCCAGTGCAAAATAACATGGCTCAAATTGTTTGTGTTTGGCCTCTTACTTTGACTATTTTACTATTTCTATGGGTGTCGGTGGTATAATACAACTCTGTTCTTTTAATAGTTCTTCAAATAGAAATTTTCCGTTGAAATGATAAAACAATATACACACTAAGTTCATAAACAACACACTCGAAAAACTAAAAAAAATATTCCAACTTAAGCTTTGAAATATAAAGAAACATGAATTTCCTAATAAAATTTATAAATATTGCGATGCCAGAATGATTAAAAACGCAGCACAACTGAAACGAGATGAAGCTGTACCTATAACCCAAATTACAACACCGATGCCATTTGCTGTGGTAATCAAGTTCTACATCACAGCTGTCATTCAAATCCGTACGGTGCAATATCCGTAGGTTACACAGAGACCTAATATTAGTACAGACTGATCACCACGTATTACAAAAAAGTGAATGCGCATGACAAAACACTAAAGGCAGTTCGGCTGCCGACTGACAGTTTCGATTTGCCGGAGGTTCCGTTAATTTCGCTGGTGAACCTGTAGTTTTCCGTGGAATCTGAATTATGGGGCGTCCTACAAAAAGCTAGCTTTGCCAGGTCATGCACCCGCAAAAACTGCAGACCTGACATAGGGTCGAACAAGGGACCACATCACGAAAAAGTAGACGTCTTCCCAATGACATGCCACATAGAAAACCATTACTAATTTACTGGAACAGATATGTGGATGACGTTATTTACCCGGTATTTGTACCAAAACGAAAAATCTCTAAGTTACATAATCAAACAAGCAAAATTTATAGAAACATTAAACAATATTCTCAAGAAGTTGATTAACCTCTATAAGGGAACAACGACGAAAGAGCCAAACACTCTCTCAGCTTTTACAGTGGATATTCACTATCCATATTCACACAAACTTAACCTTATCCAGTACTGAATTAAAATTACGCCACAAAATACAAAATAATAATTCTAATTGAAAAAAATTAATAAAAATCACTAAAAACAAGACGCGCCAATGTGACTGCATGCACACTGGATCGGACAGGTGCTAAGGGCCTAGGTTCGAGTCAAGGTCCCGGCGTAACGACCGACTTGATTGCGCTTTTTAGGTAGTTTCCGGTAATCATGCAGGAACGGTCTCAAGCTCCGCCTCATGAACTACACATAAATACGCTTATCACGCAGGAACTAAGATACACGTCGCAGACATATGCCAACACCAACATTTCTCCCCTAAGGTTAAATGCTCCAGACGCATTGACAAGTCTGCTTCAAGCCGCGATGGGGCTTCCAGGCCCCGCTTTCAAGCTTCACTGTAAGCTGCCAGAGTAATCAGCTAGCTGATGGTCACGTGGTCCTTAGTGGCCCCAACAAATGATTTCCAGTCAGCTCAGTTAGCAGATTACAGGGAAATACATACATCGGCGGTGAAACTGATGTTTCCCAGCATTCGTGATCATATGAACTGACCAGCCATCACTGTCAGGCAGTAAGCAGCCTAAACGTTGATAACAAAATACAAAGGACGCGCACAATCATTACCACACCAACATGGACATATGACAGTGCTAATGGAAACGCATACAGAAAAAGGACATATTAAAAAAACTATTAGTACTTACACAAAGCACTCAGACATAAACGGTATTCAATGAATACATGAACCTAACTGCACAATTAATATAAAAAATAACAAAAATCTCTTAAATCACAATACAGATGTGTTAAAAAAATCAGTAAACATCACTTCGGTAATGATTCTTGCATTAATGATCCTGGAACACGAATAAATGAATGAAATCTAACCTGAAACAGGTGAATTGTAATGAAAGGTTCTGCAGATATAACATTAGATTTAATTCACAGCTTGTTGGTTCGGTCTATCCTCTTGCAGAAGCAGAGGTTTGGAAAGGACTAGTAACAAGGAACTGGAAGGATTTCGGCCATGGCCATCCTGGACTGATTTCGGGAAACCGAGAAATACCGTAACCTGAACGGTCGAACCCGCGTCCTCCCGAATGTGAGGCCAGACAATTACCGTTCACCCACCACGCTTGGTCGTGATATTCGAACCACGAAGTGATGACAGCGTATTTTACTTACAGGAAGCAAGCTTTCGGAAACATTTGGTTCGGTTTAAGAGCACGCAAATTGCCAATACAAGTCTGTAATCCAATCGAAAACCTTTCAAGCCCTCTTACGCTGAGTTACGAGGGCGTCCGAAGTAGCTGGCATCGTAATGACCTTCAATAAAAATATCCACCTACATAGAGCTGATACGCGTAGCCGAGTAAATAGATCAATGAAGCAGAAAAAGCAAGTAGATGTAGTAATTGTGGATGATAGTCCCCAAAACGAGTCCAAATTTAAAAAAATAAATAAATGAATAAACAAATAAAAAAAATTATTTTGTTTCATGTAGATATTATGAAATTCTGTTTCACAAATAATAAAACGAATCTTTGCAAATGTTTCGCCTCCTGAAGCAAAATAAAGTGTACGAACGCTAAACGTGTACATAGGATCTTAACGCCAACGAATAAGCTAAGACGCTATCGCGTTGTTGGAAGGGTCGCTGTCTTGACTTAAGCCCATTACCTGGCGCGTTTTACTTATGTATGAGTTCTCGATACGTACGATACATTTTTTTAAAGAAAATCTATCTATCGAGCACCTAGTCTCCCCGATAATGCATTTGAATCTGATATGAAGCGATAAGAGAAGAAAGTTTCCTTGCCCTCCAGCACCTTTCAGGCAATGAATTTTTTATCCTCTTTTAGAGCGCCGGGTCAACGTGCTGGTACCTCAGGTTCCGCTTTCCAATACCGATCCTAGCCGGCTGAGTCAAAGGTGTGGGCGGGGCAGCTCTCAGCAACAGGGAATGTCAATTTGTGGCCACTGAAAGAGATGCCGCTAGATGACGTGGCCGACTCTTTCATTTGATGAAGCTTTACCCTCAAAAGTAATGGTACGCTACACGCTCAAGTGTTTTAAGTGTTTGCATTACGAGAAGTCGCAGTCTGATTCGCTCAGTTTGCATCCTAATTTATATCAGATTACCCGTATTGCTTCAAGTATACAGCACGATATTCGAAAAAATTTGTATAGATCTTCATTAGATTTTTTTTCCCAAATATTTTAGTGTAAAAGTCAGTTCATAAGATACACAATTGGGACTCTTATGACTGTTCTGGTAATTCTAACCTTATATTGTTTTTAATTTCTAACTGTTTGATTCAGTATACTTATAAATTCAAGAAAACTGATTTCATTAAGTGTGTCAAAATTATTTTGTATCTATAAGAATGCAACGAAAACCAATCAAATAGTTGTATTTTCAGAATTCAATAAACAATAATCTCCCGGGTAGGAAATCGAGTTGGTGGTGATGACTATCTTGGGTACCTACGAGATAGAGGAGTCTCTTCTGAGACTGATTATTGTTAGCGGTTGCTTGGAAGAATTTGACAAAGAAACAAAAAGTGTCTTTAAAAGAACAATATTGAATAAACTGTGAGTCTACGGATTAGTAGTAAATATGCTATTGATGTAGCTTTAGAATTTATAGAAGTATTTGAATACGATCTATGATTGTGAACTGCAGATTATCCATGTTTAAAGAGATAATAAAGAAAGCTGAATCAAGAGTAAAGATACTTCTTTACTAATAAATAGAGTAGTGTATTGAAATTAGGTCGAAGCAATTGAATACGAAGTATCTATTCACTTATTAAGCCCGTATAACGGTGAGCATATATTTTTTAAGTATTTTTTTAGTTGTGATTGGTTTTAATGTAGAGGAAAAACAAGGAAGAAGCACTACGTGGAGAGACAGACAGAAAGAACATAAAGGCAAAGTAAAAACAACGAAACGAGAAGGAACATAAAACCAGAGATTTTGCTTATGGCTTTACGTCTCTTTGAGAGGTGGGAAATGCCTGAGGACAAGGAGCTGGAAAAACTGCGGTGCTTGCCTTCTCAAGAAACCACCCAAGCATTCTTCTAGATTGATTACGGGACACTACGCAAAACCAAAATCTGGATGTATGGACGGGAACAGAACCATCATTTTTAAACTTACTGAATGATCAGACTAAATTCCTATGTATAAAAAAAAAATGCGGCTTTACCTTCAGATATGGGATGCAACTTTATAAAAAGAATGTTTCCTGCCTGTGAAGAATGTGCTTTCCCGAATTGCAGTTGAGTACCTGAAATTTAACATATCGTGCAGGAACTATTAACGCAATCGATAACGTGTTTCGAATCGGTGAGCACTGGATTCGATTCGTCGGTAGAAATATTGTTATTACTTCTTTAAATGGTTTATAGTAGACTTAACAGTGAAGAAGAGCAAGCAGAACTATGATACACTTATTGTAACCGGGACGGTGACGAAGCCAAAATTGTGGTCGTACTTACAGACGCCAAGCGAAGTTCGTAAACGTCACATCTAAAACTTAAACGGCTCGATGAGCGCGAGACCGCTAAAAGCACGTATCGATGCTTCTTATGCAGCACACCTGATGCCTCGTGGCTTTGAGATCAGCCTAAAGGTCTTTACTAACAAGTTCACCTTATACAGTAATTTGAAAAGTCCTGAAGTATTACTCAAAATGCTGCAGGCTACGACAGGGGCGCAAAGCGTAGCCAATAAAAATCCTGTTACCAGGTCATTACGACCACACGATCATCTACCTTTTACTTCTTCTATGAGTGCCAAACCCTTTTCCGTTTTCCCATTTATGGTAAGTTACGGGGGAAGATGAAGCGGGGTGGTTTCACATCTCCCTCCGCAGTGTGACAAAGTTCATAATTGTTATTGTAAGCGTGTATGACTATGTTGATGAGTTTGTTAAGTGTAGAATGTTGTTTGTATTGTGGATGAGAAATGAAGGAAGGGAGAGCGTACCATCCCATTCAGGCCTAATGTTCCGAATCGCTTACTTCCATTTCAAAAGGGAACATCACGGCGTTTACCTTGACAATGGGTCGTCTAAAAATCTCAGTGCAGCTTAACTTACTGATATATCCGTAATATCAATAACCAATGTTCAAATGTCATGAGGCAGTGTACTCTCACGAAAATGGTTGACAATATTAAAACAAAGTTTTTTACAAAAGAATTGTTTATGCACTCACGTAAAACAGTTTCACCTGAATGGAGAATTCCAATGTATCGACCAAGTAGGAATGGTCCATTATATAGGCTCGTCCACAGTCATAGTCTTTCCCAAATGAGATTGTTGGATAACTTAGTACTCCCAGAGATACGGATCACATTTAGCTCGTATGCAGAAACAGTTGCTACTTAAGTTAAGTCCATACTGCGTTTATTAAATGAACATGCTGAGAAGCAATGTTTTAGTTCGTATAACAAAGACGAAACTCTTCTACTTTGTTCCAGAAGATTTTTAGGGAATGCAGAAAAAAAAATCCCTAAAAGACAAAATCCATTTCAAAATGCAAAAATACACAAAACAGACTAACTTTGTCAACAACCCGAAGGTTGATTGGATCCTCCCGAAGGAAGCATACTAAGCCACTGTGTCAGAGGTAGGAGGGCCAGTACTTTCCTCTGCAGACTACAGTTTAACCTGGAATCTGAACCTCAACACGTGTAATACATAAAACAAATCTAAATTAATTATATTTTGTGTCAGCGGTGTATGCTGTTATAAATAAATTGTCTTTTCTGTGCGGTTTACAAATTTAAATGCAGCGCTTTGTTCTTTGCTTTCCGATCATTTACTTCATTGTTCTTGTTTGCTCGAGTAATTCTGTAATAAGCCCTCACGGAACAAGGAGTAATTTAATTTCGTGTGACTGTATTTTTATAATCCGGAAAAAATAATAATCGTTAGTTTTAATGTTCTCGATCTCGATCAATGGAACATAGCTGTTAGGCATCAAATCATCCGTGTTTCACACTATCAAAAATGTAGGTGGTGTTATTAGCTGACTAGTGTTCATTCGATTATAGTTTGATATGGAGTGAAACTCGTCTTGATAATTCGAAATTTCAAAAATCGATAAATTACACTTTAATTTAAATTTATCCATTTAACAGTATTTTTTTTTTTTTTAATTTTCGACAATTAGATTCACAAAAGTTTAATAATTTATAACTTTGAACATGATAGCTCAGAGATCAGTTGCACAAGTTTCATGATATGTATTTATGTTTCAACATTGAAGTATCTGATAATATTTGATCTGAAGTTCTTGATAAAATCCTTAACCTATCTGACAAGGAAAGCTCTACGATTCTGAAATCGCCATCAGAGAGCGAAAAAGTGTAAAATATACGAGTACAGAATGACACATCTGGTTTCCAACCTTAAAGCAATGTCATAACACATACATACTTCTTCGTTGTCTGATCGCGATTTCGGAACCGAAGAACTCTTCTTGTGAGACTAACGTATTTACTCTACGATACTGAGTAAGAAAATATTTTGGATTAGAAATGTTTTGGATTAGAAGAATCTATCGAAGGACGTTACGAACAGCCGAGAAAGTCACAGATATAAGCAGATAGGAAACTTTCAGCTAAAAGAAGAAAACAGAAACACGTTGCCCAAAATATATGTTCTAGTACGGAAAAATGGATCGTCCTATGAACTCATGCCGAAATTCATGACTAATATGGTTTATCCAAAGTACTGATGCAGTAACAAGACCATACTACTATGGAAGCTTCAAGTGTGTGTATTATGCATACATTGCGTCTTCCATCATCCAGATTTTCAGGTAATGTTAAGTGAAAGCTAAATTCCTGTTAGTGTCGAATTAGAAGCGAATGGGAGTAGATGTTCCACTTCGTGAAAAATTCGCTATGCGAGAAATGTTTATTTCTTGTATGATGAAAACAAGAGATCATGCTGTCGATATGCAGCAGAAAGTAATAAGTTCCAAGCCCAATGTAAATACAAAATTGGCAGTCCTTACATGCGCCAAACTGTCTCTAAAATGTTTAATGAACATTTTCTATATCTGCGTGTTAGGAAAATATTTGTGTTGGGCAGCTACAACATAATCTCTGTTGTTACTCCGCACTGTAAGTAGGTCAACAAACTCTAAGTCATGAATA
>JARYHS010008011.1:0-11000 GCA_031002005.1 Vandiemenella viatica
TTTTTTTCTTTTTGTCACCATTATCGTCATTTTGAGCAGCTTCGAAGCCCTGGTCGGGTATGCTTTGAACAAAAGTCTTTAACACGTTTCACCTCTCTGATCTTTGGTCTTCCTCTGGACCTCTTCCCTTTCAACTCCATGTCCAGCATCTTCCTTGGTATCTTCTCCTCTGTCAATCTCTTCATATGACTATTCCACTGTAAGCTTAATTCCTCTATTTTTTGTTGTAGTGGTTCCTCCTATGCCATCTGTCCAATTTTCTCATTCCTGTCCCTTCTTGCTACTCCTACTCTGCTCTTCTGAAACTTCATTTTTATAGGTTGTGCTCCACTTTATTTACTGTTTTCAAAAATTTAATTGAAAGTCATCTTCTTCTTACGTAAAAATACTTTCAGTTATGAAGTCTCAATTTATGACTCGCAGGTACTTTTCATTGTGCTGCTTATATAAATCCAAGGGGTTACTGAAAATGAATTTACTGTTAAACTTGGATTCTTTGTGGGGACTCATTCGCTTTCTCAAAACAAATGTAGGCTGAGTGCTAGTAAAGAAAATCACCAAAACTAACGCTTCCTAAAGATGAGCGTAAATATTTATCGACATTTCAGGGATCTATCGCCAGTTAACGAATATAATTAATAAAACCAGCAGGTGACGTATTCTCTTGTGCACACCTCAGACAAGTGGAGAAAAGTCTAATAATAATAATAAAATGAAAAAAGCTTTTTAATGTAAAATGTTTTTATAACGGACTAAAAAGTATAAAATAATTTATTTAATCCTTATGAAGGATAAAACCACATACAGATTTCTAACTTCTTCTAAATTGCACTCAAACTTATACTTGGAAATTTTTGATAGCTATTAAATTACTAGTAAGATTAATGACGAAAAACATTGGGCGCATGCAACAGATAATTAATGCATTAAAAGCTCTACTAACAATTTTATTGCACCGCAAATAATGTGAACTGATAAGTAAGTTCTTTCATTGATAGCTACTCTCTACACTTCTTATAGTTATGTATTTCATGCGCCCAATGTGTTTCGTCATCAATCTTACTAGTAATTTAATAGCTATCAAAGATTTCCAAATATAAGTTTGAGTGCAATTTAGAAGAAGTTAGAAATCTGTATGTGGTTTTATCCTTCATAAGGACTAGATAAATTAATTTATTCTTTTTAGTCCGTTATAAAAAACATTTTACATTAAAAAGCTTTTATTATTTTATTATTATTTTATGCTTTTTAAGGTTATGTGAGTGAAAATTTGGAATGGATCACGCTGCGGCAACGCGACGACTGTTCCTTGCCGGACAGGCAAAGCTCAAAGCGAGTTAGTTTTTCCAGAATTTTCCAGGCAACTTATGCAATGTTTCTTTCTTTAAAAACCTTATGCGGACTATTAAGAACATTTTTTTAAAACACTTAGCCACAGAAAAAAAAGAATTTCAGTATTATCCGAATTTTCCAAGGGAAACTTTTCAAATTTTTCATCAATTAAAAAACTTATTCGCACCATTACGAACATTTTTAAAAAAATAGCCAAATCGAAACACAGAAAAAAAAACTTTCAGTTTCCTCGAAATTTTCCAATTTTCCGGTGCAACTTTTCCAATTTTTCACTAACTAAAAACCTTATTCCGACTATTACGAACATTTAAAAAAATTAGGCAAATCAGTCCATAGAAAAGAGTACTTTCAGTTTTTCCCGAATTTTCAAATTTTCCGCACAACTTTTCCAATTTTTTTCACATTTTCATGCATTGTCATCCAATTCTGAGCTATGGACAAAATTTCAAGTCTCTAGCTCATTCAGAAGTTAGTTTAAAATCAATTACTAAATTCCACCCGGACAGACAAAGCCCAAAGCGAGTTAATAAAAACATTTTAATAAAATATGGAGGAATATGCACTGAAAACCCAGAAGCAACTCACTATTATCTTTTGTCACACGACGTAAGAAATGAGGCAACATGTAAACCAATTCCGGAGTTTCCAGTTATCAGTTTTCAGTACCGATGACAGATAAATATTAGCAATAGTGCTTTTGACGACGCAATTTCTTAAGTGAGCAATAACTTTTGCTACGTATGTCACAAACTGCTGTACCAAAACGGACCAGATGGCTACTACATGTCGAGTGAACTCTTCTTCCGTCGGATGATTCCTATTCATACAGCCTGCTGTAACAGAGCACAACAAACCACCAGTAAAATGACCTTTCAACTACACTTTGGAATAATATGACAGTGGCGACTGTGCCATCAGAAATAGTTTGTCTGTCTGAAATAGAGACACGACTGATTTCGCGCATTTATAAAAATAGTTCTTTTAGGTGTACTCTACAGTCAACAAGGTTTTCGGGGTCAGGCAAAGTTATTCCGACAACAGTACAAGAAGTTGGGCAACGATTCCCGGCAAATGCACTAGACGCAGCACTGAACATCGTTTCTAATCAAATAAATCAGAAGTGTAATACGTAAAGAAAAAACTTCTTCATCCTCAGTTAATTTCATTGCAGAAAACTGATGTAATGTAGTTCCTCCATTATCTTGCAACAGGAATACCTACAATTATTAGATTACGTGGTTACTATATTGCATGAGAAATGTTGCATGTGGGTATATAAGATCCATATAATATTCAAATATTCACAGACCATAACAACAACCTGGAATTAATTTGCCTACAAATAATTTATTTGGTAAAAATAAAATACAGGGTGATTATAATTAAAGTTCAAGTTTCAAAACGCTCTAAAAAACGAACCACTGATTAGAATGAAATCAAAATTGAACGGCGTATTATTGAAGAAGAGGGAAAGAACAAGAAGCAAAAAAGGATCCATCAAATCGGTTTTTAACTATCCTGAGGCCAAAAACCGCATAAAAAGCATCCATCCAATCGGTTTCTAAGTTTCGTGAGACTGGCGCAAAACATGTTCAATATGCTGTCCACTGTTGTGTGCAACAAGATTAAATCGGGAGACAGCTTGTTCCACAACCGATCGAAGTGTCACCGGGGTCAAGTTCAGAATGTGTTGAGCAATGCGTGTCTTCAATTCAGCTACGTTGGCAATCGGAGTACTGAACACAACATATTTCAGATAACCCCACGGCCAGAAATCACACGGATTAAGATCAGGTGATCGGGCCGGCCAGGCTGTAGGGAAATGACTGACAATGCTAGCATTTCCGAAATGCCGCCTCAACAGCTGCTTCACTCGATTTTCAATGTGCGGAGGAGCGCCTTCTCGCATTCATGTTCTTTCCCCCTTCTTCAATAATACGCCGTTCAATTTTAACGTCATTCTAATCAGTGGTTCGTTTTTTGGAGCGTTTTGAAATTTAATTTTAATCACCCTGTATTTCTTCATTAATTGAAATAACGACCACACAATTATTATAGCATAATGGAGAGGATATTCGCCTATCACAACAATTTTCAGGAATTAAAATCATTGAAGAAGAGCTCAAGTTATAAATCACTTTTCGCAGTAGATGTTTTTTGTTCACTTTTAAATTTTATTTTATAAGTAGTAGTTGCAGAATTAAGCCTAGATACTAGTTTTGTTGTACCGTTATTTTCTTCAAATCGGCACGGAAAGAGGTACGTAACATGTACCAATTAGAAATAGGTTCTGCTCTGGGAACTCTCAATGACTTCTAAACAAATGTAATACGGGACAATGGACGTCTTTCTCCTTCGGTTGAAGATAATATCGGAACTGCCGCCTCGCATGTTTCTAAATTTAATCTTTGGCGTGAAGCCTCCCGAGCCTGGAAGCGTTGTTATTAATATTAGGCTCTCATCGCTGGAAGATTAAGCTCCGATGCCGAACAGCAGAGTATCACCACCGTCGAACGGGCTGCCGGCAGAAGCTGCCGAAGATGTCCTCGGGGAAATATCTCGCGTGTCAAATATGATCAACACCCCAAACAAAAAAAAAAAAAAAAAAAAAAAAAAAAAAAAAAAAAAAAAAAAAAAAAAAAAAAAAAAATTACAGCAGACCTTGAGCTAGGCAGTATTACCGACGCCTCACATAGTAAACGCTACCACCATGCTATGTGGGATGTTTTGAAGATAAATAGTAGCTCCAATGATCCGTCCCAGATACAAGCAAGTAACTGCTGACATTACGTATGAGGTGGGGCACTCTAATAGTTGTGGTGATGGGAACGACGTCTGTCTATCCTTTGAAAGAATTCTAATTAAATCAATCTTTGTAGGGATATACTCGTAGGTAGTCGTGGAAGCGAACTGACAAATTGAGATTTCAGTGACAAGCCTTCTCAGAAAATCATATTTGGGAAGCACTGGTGACCTCTGATGGCTGTTTAATGTTTAAGTTAGCAGCTATCGATTCGTTTTGTTCCAAAATTCTGTGGTCAGTTACGGGTTGCCAATGTTGGAACCCTGAGAGAAATGGAGAACTGACGCCAAGGAACGGAAAGAGAATCGGGGATGTCTTTTTTGAAGGGCTCATCCAGATATTTACCTGGTGTTACTTTGGGAAGCGACGAAAAACCAAGTCTAGTTGGCCGAACTATGAGTCGTTAGTCAGAAGAACCTTCAACAGTTTTTGGTGGTTGGAGAGATTATTTTTTAAAAAAATAAGTCCATCCTTACAGAACAATACTCGTGTGATTTTAATGGATTGAATCCCAACAATCTGAAGATCCACTGTCCCAAATGTAATGCGATAATGCGATTCTCTTTTAAAGTCAGTATGCTACTATTTGCTGGTGACGTTGTCCTGTTAGCAGAACAGTCTGAAAATTTTGAAAAGTTGCTGAATGGCATGAACAAAATACTGAAAGAAAATTTGGGACTAAATATAAATCATATCAAGAAAAAAGTGATGAAATGTAGTAGAAACGATTGCAATAATAGTGAATTAAATTTAAAAATATGATCGGATGATACAGGAGAAGTAAAGAGTTCTGCTACCTAGAAAGTAAAATTACAACTGATGGTCGAAGTAAGAATTATATTAAAAGCAGAATAGCACTGGCAAAAATATCCTTCATCAAAAAGATAAATTTTTTAGTTTCAAATTTAGATCTAAAACTCTAAATGTGTAGCACAGCACTTTATGGCAAAGAAGCATGGACTTCAGGAATACCAGAAAAAAGGAAAATTGAAGCATTTGAAATGTGGTGCTATAGAAGGACGGTGAAAATTAATTGGACAGTTCAGGTACGAAATGGAGGTGGTGGGTGAGGGAAGAAGTTTATGGAGAAGTATAACAGAAAGAAGAGACATGATGGTGGGTCAAATCTGGAGACAAGCGGGATTGGTTACTGAAGTGAACTACACTTAATGGTTCCTTGAGGTTTATTACTATGCACACAAAACACTGGTAAACAATAACAATGTGGTACAGTTAGTGGATGACCGTCGAGAAATTTAGCCTGGTCCTGATCCGGGGTAGAGAGAGACGGCTTCTACTTCTCGCGAACTTCCGGTGGTCTTCTGTAGTTGAAGCTGGTTCCGCGGTCAGGCCGGAACTGGCGGTGGAGCGGCCGGCTACGCTTATATAGGCGGCCTGGCGCAGGAATTCCGTTGTGTGGTAGTACGGCGACCTCTGTAATAAATAGTCCAACTTAGCCTCTAGATGATTCTATTTGTTTTCCTGGTTTGTTTTGATGCCTCTGCGCCTGTTTGGAGTTCGTATATGTGTCCCGGCGTGCAGGCGCGTTGTGTGTGAGGTCTGCCTGGCAGGGGCCTTTACTGGCAGACTGAACATACCTCCCTCCCGGGGGGGGGGGGGGGAAGCGATGTCTGCGACGTCTGCGAGGTCGTCTGCCGCGGCGCCCTGGAGCAGACTATGAAGGCTACCTCCGGGGGAGTACGGAGCTGTTCCCCTGGCGATGCGTGCCGACCTGCGTCGTGGTGCAGGTTGTGGTGGAGGTAACTTGTGGAGCTAACGGCATCGGTTCGTCGGCGTCGATGGCCGGGGGCTGTACGGGGGGCGCTGAAGATGGTCCCCGCAGGTGGTCGAGAGGTTGCGGCTGAAGGGTGTCGGAGCGACCGACAGGTTGTGGCGTCGTTGGTGGCGCTGTAACTGTCCCTGAGCAACGGTTAGACGGCAGGAGTGGTGGAGGTGGCAGGGAAGGAGAGGAAGAAGTGGATGGCCGTGCCGTGGTGGAAGAGGACGGTGCCGTGGGGTAGCGGGGACGTAGTTGGTTTCGATGGCGTCGCACTATCCGGCCATCCAGGCTGAAGTCGAACAGTTGGCGGCCCCGGGGCCGCTGGATGACCCCCGGAAGCCAACCGGCCCGGGAGCCAAACCCGCGGGCCCAGACTAGGGAGCCCGGGGTGAAACGGAATGGGCCAGAAGGTACCTGTACTTTGGGCGGGGGTAAGAGGAGATGGAGGAGAGTGCGAGGTTGGCGGCCATGCAGCAATTCCGCCGGGCTTTTGGCCCCCACTGGAGTGGTTCGATAGGAACTGAGGAAGAGTGTCAATGCCTCTTCGAGTTTGTGACTTGTGGTGTATTTGGTCATTTGGGTTTTGAATGTTCTGACTAGCCGTTCCGCCTCCCCGTTAGATTGGGGGTGGAAGGGCGGGGTGAGGAGGTGTTGGATATTGTTGGCGGTACATGAAGGATAGGAATTCCCGACTTCGAAATTGCGGTCCGTTATCTGTGACGATGGCGTATGGTAATCCTTCGATGGAAAAGATCTTCGTGAGGGCTGAAATGGTGACCTCTGTGGTGATTGTGGAGCAACGGACGACATATGGGAAGTGGGAAAAGGCATCCGTCACTAGGAGCCACTGGTGGCCTAGGAATGGGCCAGCGAAGTCGAGGTGAAAGGAAAGAAACTTTTGAGGGGGGCGGGGCAGTTGTTGGGCACAGATGGTACAGCGCCGCACCATCTTCGTGACATCCGTGGTAAGGCCGATCCAGAATACATGGACGTCTGGCAAGGGATTTGGTGCGGGCAATTCCCCAATGTCCTTGGTGGAGAGTTTGGAGGATTGTCGGCTGTAGGGATCTCGGAACGACGACCCTCGGTGTGGAATTTGGTTCTGTGCGGAGAAGCACTCCCTCTACTACTGAGAGCTGGTGGCGGATGGAGTAGTAGAACTTGAGGTCTTGATGATGGCGTGGAGGGGAACGTGTTTGCCACCCGTGTTGGATGTGGTGTCGGATGACACGGAGGAGGGGGTCCTCCCCTGTGGCTGCCGCGACTTTTGAGGCCGTGACTGGAAATGTCTTCAGTGCTTCTTGTATGTCATCGTCGATCTGGAACACCAGAAGTTCCGACTTGTCGAAGGCAAGGTCTGGTCCCTGCGGTAGTCTGGATAAGGCGTCTGCATTGGCATGCCTGGAGGTGGTACGGAAGTGCATGGTATATCTGAACTGGGACAGGAATAGTGCCACCTGGATGCGGTGGGATGTTTTGATAGGCAGACGTGTGGACGGATCAAATAGTGATAGGAGTGGCTTGTGGTCGGTAATGAGATGAAAAGAAATCCCATATAAAAGGGAATAGAATTTGGAGCAGGCAAAAACAATAGCTAGCGCCTCTTTCTCGATTTGAGAATATTTAAGCTGAGCAGCCGATAGGGCTTTGGAGATGTAGGCTAGCCATCTGGTAATTTATGAGACAGAACTGCCCCCACACCGTAATCGGATGCATCTGTGGCAAGTATCAAGGGGAGGTTTGGAGTGTATGGCATGAGGCATGCTGCGGACTTGAGCTGCTGTTTAAGGGTGTGGAATGCGGTCTCGCAAGCTGGGGTCCAACGGAACGGGACATTCTTGCGACAGAGGTGGTACAGGGGTGCTGCCACTTGTGCTGCTGAGGGTATAAATTTTCTGTAGTATGAAATCTTGCCTAAAAAAGATTTCAACTGATGTAGATCCTGAGGCCGAGGTAAGTTGGAAATAGCGTCCACATAGGAAAATGCTGGGGAAATGCCTTCCTGAGCGATGATGTGACCCAGGTAGGAAATGGATTGTTGAAAAAATTGACACTTGGAAAGGTTGCATTTCAATCCTGCTGCCCGGAGGCGGAGGAAGAGTAGGCGGAGGTTGGTCATGTGTTCGGCAGCGGAGGGTCCCGTGACGACTATGTCGTCGAGATAGTTGATGCATCCCGGAATATCCTGGAGAAGTTGTTCGAGATACCGTTGAAAAATCGCTGGAGCACTGGCCAAGCCGAACATGAGCCGGTTGAGTTGGAAGAGGCCAGAGGGAGTGTTGATGACTGTGTATTGTCGGGACTGGATATCCAAAGGGATTTGAAGGTATGCTTCTGCCAGGTCAATTTTTGTAAAGTAGGTACCTCCTGCTAGTTTACGGAAGAGGTCGTCCGGTCTCGGAAGTGGATAGTCGTCTACCAGCAGATGCGGGTTGACGGTGGTCTTAAAGTCACCACAGAGACGTAAGCGGCGTCCTGGCTTCTGAACTATGACCAACGGCGTGGCCCAGGGGCTGAACCGCACCGGCTGGAGGATCCCTTCGTCTTGGAGACGTTGAAGTTCTTCCTGAAGTGGTTGTTGAAGCGCTACGGGTACCTGGCGTGCCCGGAAGTATCGAGGCCGTACGTCCGGCCGGAGTTGGAGTGATGCTTCGAAGTCCTTTGCACAGCCGACGCCTGGTGAGAACAGGTCCTGAAACTCGGTGCAAAGGGCGTCCACTTCAGGAAAAGGAACATGCTGAGGTACGAAGTGTATGTTATCCTCAATTGAAAATCCGAATAAGCGGAAAGCGTCCAGTCCAAATAAGTCTGCTGTGAGAGAACTGTTAACTACTAAAAAGGGGACTGAACGATGTACAGACTTATACATGACGTTTGCTGTGAATTGTCCCAGGAGTGCTATTTCCTGTTTGTTGTATGTCAGGAGGCGCTTGGGGGCCGGCGAGAGGGGGGGCGAGCCAATTTGCACATAAGTAGTATAATTAAGCTATGAGACTGCTGCTCCTGTGTCGACTTGTAGGTGCAGGGGCTTGCCATTGACCGTAACGTCAATAAAAAGTTTGGATGCTGTGGAAGTGTCTACCTGATTTATATCCATAGGTGCGCCGCTCAACCTGTCTTGGTAAGACCCTGGGCGGCGAGAGCCGGGATTGGCATTGGTGGTGTTGGTGCGGCAGACGGACGCCAGGTGTCCTTCCTTGCCGCAACGTGAGCATTCAGCCCAACGATCCGGACAATTTTCCCTCTCATGTGCTGAATAACAGGCGGGGCAGGAGGGTAGGCGGAGCGGGCTGCGGCGTCGGTGCTGCGGGATCCGCTGCTGCTGCCGAGACTTGGTGCCCCTGCCGGAACGGGCCGGTTCGATGTTCCTTCTGAGGAAGCGGTCCCCGGTTGTGGTGTCGGGAAGGAGCGCGACTGGGAGCTCTGGATGGCGGCGACGTCCTGTCGTGTCCTCTACGTCGGTTCGGATTGCGGCCACATCCGCCCAGGACTCCAGGCGGCGATCTGCGGCCGTAGATATTTCGAATTTGTAGGCAAGTTCGATGACCTGCTCCAGGGATGGGTCCTCTAACTTGAGGGCGTCATGCCGGATGCGGCATCTGGTGCAGCCTGTATGATGTGATCACGCACCATGTCGTCGGCGTAGGATTCGTGGGAACAACGAGTTTGAAACTTACATTTTCTGCTAAGGCCTTGGAGTTCGGCCGCCCACTGGCGATACGTTTGATCGGGCTTCTTCCGGCATTGATAGAATTCGACGCGGGCCGCGACGACATGGTACCGGCGTCTGTAGTATGCATTCAGTGTCGTACAGATGGTCGTGAAGGTGAGGGTGTCGGGGTCTTGTGGCTGAAGTTTGGTGAGCAAGACATACATCTTCGATTGGTTCCAGGAAAGGAAATATGCACGCTGGTCTTCTTCTTTGGATATGTGATGAATTGCGAAGTGTTGTTTTATGCGCTTCTCGTAGGTCTCCCATTCCTCGACGTCGTCGTTGAATGCTGGGAACGGAGGCGGGGCCGTGGGTTGGCGGAATTCCTGACTTCCGCAATCAGTTGTCTCTGAGATTCTGCGAATTGCTGCTGCATTGCTGCGAACTGATGTAGAAGTCCTTGGAGGAACTGTTGCCATTCCGTAGGTGCTGCTGGCGTAGTCATGATGGTCGAGAGTTCTTATCCCAACCTTGTCGCCACTGAAGTGAACTAAACTTAATGGTTTCTTGAGGTTTATTACAATGTACACAAAACAACTGGTAAACAATAAACAATGTTGGGTTACAGTTATCGGATGACCGTCGAGAAATTTAGCCTGGTCCTGATCCGGGGTAGAGAGAGACGGCTTCTACTTCTCGCGAACTTCCGGTGGTCTTCTGTAGTTGACGCTGGTTCCGCGGTTAGGCCGGAACTGTCGGTGGAGCTGCCGGCTACGCTTATATAGGCGGCCTGGCGCAGGAATACAGTTGTGTGGTAGTACGGCGACCTCTGTAAGAAAAGGTCCCACTTAGCCTCTAGATGATTCTATTTATTTTCCTGGTTTGTTTTGATGCCTCTGCGCCTGTTTGGAGTCGTATATGTGTCCCGGCGTGCAGGCGCGTTGTGTGTGAGGTCTGCCTGGCAGGGGCCTTTACTGGCAGACTGAACAGGTTGAATATACATTACCGACACAATGCCGATAAGTGTAATAATAATCCTCCGAACAGCAAAAAAATTTATCGTATTAAAGAAAATAACAAACACTGGTCGCCAAGAACGGACTAGTCAATAAGGATTGGAATCCCGAAGGATATTTGCGAGGTTGTATGTGAATACCATGGCTTTGGTTGTTGATGGCGATGGACTTGTCACTCAGTACGGGCAATTTTTCACAACTTGCTCAACCCAGAGTTAGACCTTTCTTTTTCTTTTCACTCTTTCCTGTACCCGACATCGCTATAAACAGAAAGCACACAATGTACTCTGCCACAAAGATCGGGTGGTACACTGACAATCTGTTTACCACAGCACAAGAAATCCGTAAGCGGCGGACTTTGCACTCCAGCGAAGTAAATAGGGAAAGGGGGGGGGG
>JARYHS010008012.1:0-24991 GCA_031002005.1 Vandiemenella viatica
AAAAGAGCACAATTACCTCTGTAATAATTGAAAGATCTCAACTACATCAATAAGTGTGCATTTCAAATATTAACCAAAAATGATTTGTATTTATTTTGAAATAGGTTCAAACAAAATACAATTCAATACATTCAATTTCCATTGATCCCAATATAAGAGACTGGCTCTGTGGGATTTCAAAAGTTGTCAATTTACAGATAAACAATTGCATATTAAAAAAATACATACACCAGAAGATGTATAGGCATAGCATACATAGTACATTAAACAACTGCATAGCAAAATAATATATTTACCAGAAGCTGTACAATCATAGCATACATGGTACGTTAATTATGTCAACTACATTTACACAAACTACTGGCAATTTGTTGAAAATGTATGTAGAAAATGCTCCTCATTCAGTAATCAAAATTGATAAAATTCTTAAAGAAATAATTTATTGACTTTTAAACAAAATCAATCTTGTATATTTATTCCTAATGGAATCTCCTTTCTTTACATAGTTCTTGCCCCAGTAGTTAAACCTAAGTGATAAATAATTTCTTATAACTGCCCTTATAAGCAGGGCTGTGTGGTTGTGTAACACACCTTGGTCTAGGGAGTGCTCATTGAGCTGACTGGATATATTTTCACTCAGTAAAATTCGTACAACTATGGTTTCTGTTTTCAAAATATTTACTTCATTTTTAAAAAATTAACAGGCATTAGTGCGAACACTTCTACGGAACACTTTTTCAGAAAAAACATTTGGTACTGCATTTTCTCTCAGTCTTGTTGATGACAGTGATGTTCTATCCATTTGGTCTCTGAAAAATGAGCTGAACATAAAAAACTGAAATTAGTTGGCATCCAATTTTGCCTCCTGCAAGCTTTGATCCATTTTGATCGTAGATCTTCATTCTTTCGAAACCTGTATCAAAGAAAAAATATTCTATGTATTGGCTACACAGCAGTAGTTCTTTTTAATATGAATAAGTAACAAAACTGTTTGTTCCTAAAGTCCTTAAATTTTGATTTATGTTCAAATAGATTATATTTCCACATTCCATTTCAGTAATTTTAAAATCTTTGATGGGAAAGATTACAAAATCAAGAAAATTAGGTCTAGACCTATTTAAAAACAGAAGTAACTCCTAGCGAATGGTAAGGACTTTAAAACAATTGAAACCTTCAAATAATTCATGGCTTACTCAGAAGATATTGCAATGGTAGTGGATACCTATTTAAATTCGCCAGCAGTATTAGTGCAAGGGGATTCTATCATTACCGTGGTGCCACAATCTGATGATGAATTCTTAAGGAACTCGATGAGACAAATCGAAAATATATATTGATATTTCGCTTAGTTCTCGAGATATAATGTCTCAAAAGTGAGGTGGTTAGATCGAAATGCAGCCTTGACCTAAGGAAAAAAGAACTAGGCGAGATATAAAAAAAATTTGTTCTTTACTTTCAATTAGTTTCGTTGAGTTACATAAGAATTCATAATCACTGTAATGATAGAAATGGCCAGTGCAATTATCTTGCTACCATATATCAAAAGTCGCAATCTTGTGTCACTAACAACGTGCTCAATAAATTACTAATAACAAATAGATAATTTGTTCCTTATGCTATAAAAAGAATATTCTACGACAGGCTGCGTTTCAACCTAATCACAATTTGACTTAATGTTGCCGCTAAAGAGTTAAACGACGCAAATGCAACCAAACACTTTAAACGTATTGCGAATTATATTTCAGATAACAACAAAATGTACTTCATTTGATTACTAGATCACATATCACAAATTATCACAATTAATTTCATCAAACACTTTCAACTGGACTAAAGCACATAGAATATGTATTCGCTTCATCGCGTTGTAAACTTGATCCACACGTGAAAAATAGTAAGATAAAATGGTTCTCTGCATCAGCAAATATTTGATAACACCGCCGTCCTATTGAGAGCTGTGAATAAACTTTTTTAACAGGCACTGTAAATCTATAATGATATCTGTTATGTCTTGCAGACGCCGCACTACAAATACTTCAAGAACAATAATTTCAACGTGACTTACCTATGGATTTTTTTTTAATGGCACTTGGCCATGTTAGCCATTCAGCCAGCTCAATGCGTTTTTTTTCATTTTACTATGTATAGATTTCATCAAAGTGTGATTATTTTCTCTCTTTTGTAAGGACGAAACAAGACGAACACAACACTTAATTAAAACCATCCATGCCCTCGGCCGGACTCGAACCGGCGACCCCTGCAACGTGAAGCAAACACGCTACCCCTACGCTGCCGGGGTCGGCCTGTGGAAAGTTATTCCAGGTTGTTTTTTACTGGTTCTGTTTGTGCGACCATAGGCAACACAATTTGACATTATAAAACACCTTGAAATATCCGAACATGAAATGTTCACAGCAGGAAGCTAATGAAAACAGACCAATGTTTTGAACTCACGAAGATGGCGGCTCCGGAGACAGGCTGCTTCACAGTTTAAGCAACACCTGGTCTCCCCTCTATTCCTACCTCCATGTGGGAGAACAGCCAGATACCACATGTTCGTGCAGGGAGAGAGAAACCATAGCACATCTGCTGTCCTGTCCACAAATCGGAATGAAAGTATCCCAATTTGACCTCCAATCATCTACTGACTAAGCCATCGCATTGGCAGAAAAACTACCACATATTTGATACTGTCATTGAGACAAGAAGAAGAAGAAGAAGACCATGCCAACAATGAGTAAAAATAATCGATAGTAGCCAACCCAAATATTGTTGGGAAAATGTGGAGAAGAAGAGGAGTGTATGTTATTATCTCCGTGTTCGTGTATGTTAAAATATGCCTCTATTTGTGTGATTGTGTCATTCAGGAAAGGAGGAAAGTAAAGCGATAATAAAGACATTTCAGTTGTCAACGGAGAAATACCACTTCACATTACAAGAATCGTACTGAATCAGAATGTTCAATTTGAAACGATGATTTTGTCGAGCGACGGAAATGCTGATCTCATCGGTAGCAACCTAAGACTGTCGTTGCCACTTAGGTTAACATGGTAACCACCAAGTCAAACTTAGAACAAACTATATCCATCACGATTTTCACGTTATGCAGTAAATGTTAGAGTCAGTCTGTACAGACCCGATCGAGCGTAAGCACCTCGTAGTGCACCATTTCCGCACATCATTGCAACAATCAATATTTCAGCAAAGCGCCGACTGATATCATTTAGACCAAATAACATGAACCAATATGGATTTCACAACCTTGATATTTATTTGATGGGCGTTGAAGCTGGTTTTGTCATCTTTTATGCATTAAACCCATCCAACCAGTTCCACCTTTTGCCGTGTTGTAATGGTACAAACTGCATGTATCCCCATCATTGCTAAAGCTTCTTATAATTTAATATTTAGTTATTTTATGTGAATATCAATATTTCTTGCGTTGAGGTCATTTAAGCTTAACATAGCAATCTTTTCGGAAAGTTGAGACCATTTTTGCAGTAAACAAATGATATTTTATATATATATGATCAAACATTTGTTTCATCATATCCCAATTAAGATCTTTTAATGAAGAACTGTGAAATGTTAAATCACTTTCTATTTTACAACACTGATTAAAAATCATACAACATTAAATATTTATGCGAGCGCCACCCCTGTATGAGATTACAAATATACTGAACTACACATGTGAACAAACATTTCAAATGCAACAAGTTGATTTCTTTTAAAAGAAATTAAATTGTTCTTTTGGACTAACTCATTTGGACAAAAGTCTTAAGAGATATGAGAGCATCCTGTCTGAGGCAAGGTGTCTCGTGCAGGTGCGTGTACGGTTTTTAAACAATGTAGTGATCATAAGTTAGCATGGAGTGTTCTGGTGCTGGGTTAAATCATTCCCGCACTATTTTCGCTTCACTGACACTGTACCCTACACAAGAATTTAATGCAATTGAAGGTATCTCACGAAAAAAAGATTTTTTTAACTTACTTCAGTCGGCTGGGAATGGTGAGAGACAATTTCCATACGTCTGTCGTCTTTGGTGGCGAGGCTAAGTACGTCCGCTCTTGCTCAGCTATGCCCAGCCCAGTCGTTCCCACAACTCACCCCGGCGCGGCGGGTAATCGCCTCCAGCTACCGTGCAAAAACAAACGAGCGCGTGAGTTAAAACCATGCTTAAACAACTCATTTGACATTCACCCAACACATTAAGACCAGGATTAGCTGCCTGCCTGCCTGATACTTATTCTGCATACCCTCCCACACCTCACTCCAGTGAGTGTCGTGTTATCCTTGGAGCTGTGAGCGAAAATCACTCACTGCACATTCTGCAGGTAGTTTTATTCATGTCTTATTTTCAAATACTCGAATAACATTGTTAAGTGTTTTTTAACGAGCGTGGTGGGTGAACGGTTAACGTTCTGGCCTCGCATTCGGGAGGACGCAGGTTCGAATCCCCGGCTGGGCATCCAGATTTGGGTTTTCCATGGTTTCCCCAAATCACTCCAGGCGAATGCCGGGATGCTTCCTTCAAAAAGGCCATGGCCGAATTCCTTCCCGTTCCTTGTCCCCCAGTCCCATCCCGCCTCTAATGACCTCGACGTCGACGAGGCGTAAAGTCGTAAGACAAAAAAAAGTTAAGTGTTTATAATTAATACAAAAGAAATACATGGAATGACACTATTCGATACAGTGTCTAGGGCTAAAGATGTTTATCGGTTACTATTTTGATTATTATCATCAATTGCATAGGAGCTTATGGCCAGATGGTAATTTCCTTATATATTTACATATGGCTTATGAGCTGTCATTATTGAAGTATATTTTCTAGCACCGTCTTAAAATAAATTAGGAGAGGCCTGACTCCGTTACACGCAAATAGCCTGACGGTCTTATTATACTTCGAGAGCTATTTCAATATCAATTTCCTCTCTTCTATCCCTCATACCACTCCTAATTTTACGTTTAAAAAATGAGCGGCTAAACTTCCAGCGCTAATTTTAAAGAGCACCCTCTAGGGAGTGTGTCAAACATGTATTCAACTGATTTTAATTGTTTTGATTATGTTATCTCTCAAACATACAAAAAAACTTCTGTGAAGACGAATAACTAGAAACACCAATTTGGCGAGAAAAATTAGTTTTTCCGAAATTGTAATTTCTGCTCATGTTTCTAGTATCCTGAATGTAGCAAGTATAGTTCGTTAGAGCAATTCTGTAAGTACCGTGGTTACAAAAACGAAGGGGCTCACTCCCAGGCGAGAACGTAGGTTTTTTTGTAACAATCTAATAAAGAAATAAAAATTCATAATTTTTCCTTTGTATTGTTGCTATCGGAACTTTTATTTGTATTTCAAAACAGCGTGATTTTTAGATACAATTTTTGGTATCGTTAATATTTGTAGAGTTCATTGTAAATATTTTTACGACTGATTTCATTATTTTCCAGTCCCTCGCATAACACAGATAATCAGTCAGTTGATAAGGATCATTTCTCAAGTGAACGCCTTTGTGCTAAACACATCTTAATAGATGAGTTATTGTAGAGATATATACAATTTTACAGTAGTGACGTCTTTCTTTTGCATAACAGAATTATTTATTTCATTATTTGCAATAAATTAACATTCCTGCTTGGAAGCGAACCCAGGACAATCGGTTTTGATACTATGTCCCTTACACGGCTTAACAGAAGTTATTTTTTACTGTCGGTGGACTACCATGCTTAAAAAAAATTAAAAACCTTTAAATACCTGTTTGATACTCCTCTTATAAGTCACTGAGATACGCTATATAACTGAACGATCATTACCACCTCATTTCTGTAAAGAACGTAACAATTCAAAAAGACAATACTCAAAATCTGTGTATATTAATAAGTATGTAGCCGTTATGCTGGTCAGTAACAGTAAATTTAAAAAAGGAAAACTTGTCCGAAAACCATCAGCGGACTAGTCAATAACAGTTTTTTCTGTTTGTAACAGATTAAATTTTGATCGATCACTGCCAGGGATTATTACAACCAGCTGCAATATTTTCAGTATGTTTATTTCCTGTCTATGTGTTCTGTTAAATATTTTTATTTGTCAGCTCATTGTAAGAAGAGGCAGTGCTCTATCTAATTATTACCATTTCCTTGTATTCATACTAACTGTTAATATGCCTTTGTCTGTAAGCCTTACGAGTATCGAGTAAATGTCAGTATATGACAGTTTCAATGGCAAAAGACAACGGTAGCTTTCACCCTACTTCCTTGTAGCTTTAAATAATTTCATATCCACTGCGGATATTTAAAATACAACACTCGTCAGTGTAGTTGCGTGCGTCAAGGCGTCACCGCACTGCATCGCAGAGGTACAACACCAGATTCGAGTCCTAGTTTTCGTGTACCGTCCGTACTATTTCCAGTTTTTGGCGTTCTTCTGCTATCATCAATGAGAATGCTGGGATGGTCCCCATCTCCATCTCATGAACTAAAAATTTCGCACACAAAAATATACTTGTCATACAGAACACAAGTTACATGTTTCCCAGATAGATGGCAACACTAACATACCTACCCTGGGTTCAAGTTGGGGTGGGGCTTCCAGTCCTCAGTTTCTCGTGACTCACTCTTAACTGCCTGAGTAACCAGTCCTGCTGTCCATGCGGTCCCTAAAGGTCATAAAGAGGAAAAACGATATTATTGTCACTCAAAATAGTATGGAAAAATTATTAAAATAAATTAAAGGTTTTGTATACAATTTCAAACATAATAAACAGTTTTCAGTGGCTGAAGACAAGTCAAAATACAAGATCCACAGCTGATGCATCCAGCAATATATTTAAATTGAAGATATGAGCATGAAGTAGTTAAAAATCATTATAATTTCACTATAAACTAACTTAGTCCACAACTCGAAAGTTGGTTGGATCCTGCCGAAGGAGGCATACTAAACCACTGTGTCAGAGATAGGACGGTCAGTTACTTTTCCCTGGGACCTACAGTTTAATGTGGAATCCGAAAATTCCTTGGCCAACGGGATTAAACCGGAGACTAGACCAAGAGTTTTTGAAGGCAAGCGCCGTACTCGCATTCGGGAGGACGGCGGTTCGAATCCCCGTCCGGGCATGCAGATTTGGGTTTTCCATGGTTTCCCAAATCACTCCAGGCAAATGCCGGGATGCTTCCTTCAAAAGGCCATTGCCGAATTCCTTCCCATTCCTTGCCCCCCCATCCTTTCCCGTCTCTAAAGACCTCGCTGTTAGAGAGAAGTTAAGCAGAAAAAAAAGAAAAAAAAAAACAAGCGCCGTATCTACTGTGCTTCCAAACCGCTCTAACTTCACTGTATACAGCCATTACTATTTTACACCAAAGTTAACGCATAATCAGAAATTTTATTCTAACTTTTTTTTGTAAGCTCTAATAAACAAAATGGCAGCCGCATAGCTCAGGCGGTAGAGCGTCTGACTACAGACCGGATGAACGGGGTTTGATCCCCGGCGAAGCCGAGGATCTTTCCTCGAAACTGAACGTCCGGAACGGCTACCCAACCTGCTGTCAAATGAGTACCGTGGAGGACCTGCCATTTTCTAATAAACAAAATAACTGTCTTCTTGTTCACATAATCAATAAAACGGTGGTTTAATTAAAAATGAAGTCTACGTTACAAGTGGTTAGCCTAAATGAATTTCTCAGTACGAATAAAGGCCGTTGTCTGTTTGATATTTCACGCTTTTGTTGCTGCCGTATCTTTAGTACTAGTTCTATTTTTTCAGTGTATTGTATACTAAAACCCAAGTTTAAATCCCTAATGTATACGCAGTGCGACACAGTGTTGGTAATACGTGGGTCGTTTAGGGAGTTAAAACCAATGCGATTTTTTGGTGTACATCATCACTTGCATACATCGTCTCCTTTCTTTTATCTTTCATATAAAACTCTAATAATACTCTATACTTGACACCATTACAATCATCCACAACAATTGCCAACAGTATCCTCACTAGGGTAAGCCACCTAAGTAAAATTTTAGAGTAGTAATCAAACTGCTAGGACTGAGCCTGGGTGAGCGGTAACGCTCTGGCCTGGTTTACGGGAGAGCGAGGGTATACTGATATGGACTTTCCCTAAATCACTCCACGTCAGGGAGTGTCCATTAATGACGTGAGGTGAAATGGGGGGGGGGGGGGTCCGGCGAAATCTCATGAAACCTCACAAAGGAGGAAGGGGGCGGGGGTCAACGGAAATCTCACGTGAGGTTTTGAAATTCTTGTAGGATGGTGGAACTAAAAAAAAAAGTCTAAAAATGATCACCCTTGGAAGCATGAGACCTAAAAATAAAAAAAGGTCTCTAAAAATTGCGAAGTTGATTAGTAGGGGGGGGGGGGTTCTCCATCAAAATGTCACGTCACTTTAGAGGGGGGGGGGCGACCAGATCTCACGAAGTCTCACCACAGGGGGAACCGAAATTCCGGAAAAACATCTCACGCCCTGACAGTCTCATCAAGTGGCCATGGCTGAATTCCTTCCAGTTTTTGTCTACAATCCACCCTCACCTCTACTGACCTCGACGACCCGTAAAACCCTAAGAAAAAAAACTTTCAGCCATGTGAGTGTATCGTTTCATTCATTCGTTCGTTAATACAAAATTAGATTTTATTGGGTATTAATATTAATATTATTCCCCATTCCATAATTTCGAGGGCGCCGAAATGAAATTTGAAAGCAACTGTAATATATCTCGTTATATCTCGTTATATCTCGTTTTATTTTAATTTTTTTGCTAGAGCTTTTCGGCATTGAGATAATTTTTTTTGGTGATATTATGCATCGTGGAGGGTATTAGAAGCGGGAAATGAGTTCCGCTAAAAAAGAGAACAAATTCAACCACGGATTTTTACAGGTACCATCTCGGCATTCGTCTGAAATGAATTCGGGATACCATATACGTAAATCCAAAATCATGATGGATGGGCGGGAATTTGAACCCCTAACTTCCCGAATGCGGGGCTGTAACGTTATCGCTAATCTAACACGCTCGGTGAGATAAGTAAAGCCAGAATCCGAGGAAAGAGAACGGAAAGGAATTCAGCCATGGCGTTTTGAGGGAACCATCTAGAGTTTCGCCTGGAATGATTCCTGGAAACCGTGTAAAACCGAAATTTGGGTGGCGGGAAAGGGAAACGAACACGCGTCGTGCAAAATGTGATTTTTTAATTTTTTACTAGGTCCTTTGTAAACTGGTGAAAGTAGTATTTAACTTCATAGGACCACAAATTTGTTAAATACCGTTAGACTCCCATTTTGAACAAATTTTCAGTAGTTTAAGAATTGGCTCTAGAACTTTAATTTTCAACCCAAAAGTATTCACAAAATCTTACCATATCTCCCCTCCGCAAGTTCTTTGTTTCTCTCGAGGTTGAAATAAAAGGAATAAGACAAGCTTCAAGGCCTAGCTTCGTTGCCTTGCGCTTGACCCGTGCGGTGTCCCGGCTGGCACTAAGGATTTGGCTCTGAGTAAATGGTTTGCTGTGTCCATGAGCTAAGGCCATATAGCACTGATCATAGCGAGTCTCATTGGAAAGATCATTCCACACTGGAACCCACCTCCGAACGCTATTTGTATAGCGAAACTGTGCAACATCCTTCACTATTTCCGTCAAATAGTAGAGCCACCTGCGTGTAAGGAACTGCATTGAAATGTAGAAGAAATTTCTCTTCTGGAGACGTTTCTGGTTTTTATTTGTTTGAATGATGCTAGTGTTATCTTCGGCTGCGTAGGAAGGACTCTTGTCTTGGGGTTACGCACCTTGACTCGACCCAACTTTTGAACTAATTAACATATCGCACCCGTCACTTTTCTGTCACTCGCGGCAAGTCACTGTAGTTGATCCAACGTGCCAGAAGGATTCGTGTAATCTGCCTCTCCTCAGGAAGTCTTCTTTGGTACTGCACAGGTCATCAGATTACAGCAATGACGCACAGTAGCAGCTTATCGGGAATTATTTTAGCATATGTCACGAATTATCACAGTGGCTCTGCCCTGTCTGCGAAATGGAGTAGTTCTTGCTGAAATCTCAGCTATGCAGCATTTTCATGCGGTCTTGGGTTATTATTCTCTCTGTGGCAGAGATTGATTTGTATCTGAGAAGGAAGTAATTATTTGAATTGATTCTGAAGAAAAACCAACACAGAATCTAAACGACTGGACCAGAATTCGACCATTCGCCCAGTAAAAAAGAGAACGGATTCATGGCAAGTAACAATATGGCCAGTCTTTTAATTTGTCTTAGTAACCTACAGACCAAAGCTTAATCTTCAGAAATAACCTCCCAGGTACATGCCAATACGAACAAACAAAAATAGTAAAAACTCTCATAACAAACACTCTTTAAATTGAGCTCATTATTCATCTGTAAAATTGTCTATCAAATGTTAATTAAACAAAAGAAAGTTCACTTTAAAGTAATCAGAAGTTATTAGAAAAGTAAAATTTCTTTTTAAAGTAATTTTACAATTTATTTCTTACGCGATTCATGAAACTCTCTGCCGAATAATATATATGAGGTCTTTTAAGAAAAGGAAGAAAAAAAAAGCTATCTACGGAACGATCAAATTTTCAAAAATCTTATTTAGACATTAAAAAAAATGAACTCCAAACGATCACGTATGATTTAGGTGATCACATATGACTGTAAATTATGAAAGAACTTTCTAATAAGTAGTTTTGGCAGTAAAAGGTAAGGAGAATATAAAATTAGATTTTTGCTATAGTTTTCGCACAGAACTTGTACGGAATTTGGAAAAAATCATAAATTTTTCAGATTAAGCTGGCTGCCTACTTTAATTTGATGCCCATATATACATTATATATAACTCTGCATAATTATTTTCACCTCGGCGGTTTTTTTTATATTATTATTGTGTTTGTGGTGATAAGAAATATAATAGTGAACAGTTATAAATTTCTACGTTAAAGAATTCAGAAGTTATGAAACAGACAAATGATTGACGAAGCTTCAGAAGCTGCGGAACCATAAAATATTACCGCAGGGCAAACAAAAGTATCTTCTCTTATATGCATCAGATGTGACATATTTGTATCAAGCCTCTTTTAGGTGTTGTTCCTTAAAGTGAACCTGTGCCGTTTACTTATAACCGCTCCCTAGAGATATTATCACAAATTATATAACAACAATGAGTCTCTCGACTGGTTTTATGCAATCCTCCATGCGTTTCTATCCTGCACTAACCTCTCACGTCCTCAAGTATCTGTTTCATTAATTCTACTCTCTGTCAACCTCTACAATTCTTCCCTTGCACTGTTCCCTCCACTAACAAATTAACCAATCTTGCTTGTCTTAAGATGTAAACCCGCCACCCTGTCTCTTCTTTCTGTAATACTTTTCCACAAGCTTTCATTTCTCACCCATCACGGTCATTTCGTACTTTATCTGTCCACTTAATTTTCCGTATCCTTTTACATCACCACATTTAATGCTTCTATTTTCCTACTTTCTGGTATTCCTAAAGTCCATGATTCGTTACCATAAAGTGCTCTGTTCCACACTTAAAAAGTTCTTTCTGAATCTTTAATCAATATTTCAAACTAAAAGATTTATCTTTTTCATGAAAGCTCTTTTCACTAGTTCTATTTTATTTTTAACATCATTCCTGTTCCGGCCAACAGTTGTAATTTTACTTCCTCAGTAGCAGAATTACTTCTCTTATCACATCCGATCCTATTTTTATTTTTAAACCACTATTACTGCTGTCATTTCTACTAAATTTAATCACTTTTATCTCGCTTTGGTTTATATTCAGTCCAAAATCTTTCTTCACTATTTTATTTATGACATTCAGTACTCAGTTTCCTCAGACTGTTTGGCTAAAAACAAATAGTAGCATATCGAGTTTTTCTCCTTGAACACTTATGCTTCCTCTACATGCACATTTAATATGAATGGGGAAAGACTACAACATTGTCTCACACCCTTTTTAACTATTGTATGTCTCTCATGATGTTCTTCTTTTGCTATAGCCACTCGATTCTTATATAGATTATAAAGTATTCTTTTATCTCAATATTTTACACTTGACTTCTTTACAATTTTGAACATCTTGTCCGACTAATATAATCAAAAACTTTTTCTAAATCAACAAATGCCATACAAGTATCTTTGTTTTGCATGATCCGCCCTTCAAATGTTAATCTTAAGGCCAGAATTGCTTCTACTGTGCGGCTGTTTTTCCTAAACCCAAATTGATCTTCACCTACTATCTCCTCTGCTATCCTTTCTATTCTTTTGTTTACTATCCTGATCAGTAATTTTGAAGCATGTTGAAATGGGGTGTAGTTGCCCTAATTAAATGTTATAACTGTAATTATTTAATTTTAATTAATTAATTTGCGTTTCATTAATTACTGGCTAATTTATGAATGAAAGACGTGTTTAACATTGATATTAAAGGTACAGGTAAATCCAAAAGGATGCCTTAAGCTGGCCATTTATTATATAAAAATATAAGACAGACAGACGGTAGGTACATTAACTACGAGTATTAACTCCATAAACAATTTTAAAAAAAACATAGAACAACTATATTACCGTCTTACACTAATGGTTGTTATATTATATAAAACCCTATGTTAAAGTTGAATGAAAAACGTGTGATAGTCAGGCTGATTGAAATTAGCTTAACCTAACAACATTACAAAATATGCCTGAAAAACAATCGCACAAATGTAACGGAATGTCACACTCAATGTTCCTTTTAAATTGCAACTTTTTGTTCAGTTTAAAGTTCGTAACAGCAACAAGCGACTTTGCTCATTATTGGCTCGGTGGAGAGATTCTTAATCTTGTTGATTGCTCCACACAAGGCGTTAGTTGGGTTCTTGAGAGTACCATATGAGAGCAAAGCTGTAGACACTAGCAGATAGGTTCTCGGGCACAGCTTCACCTGAGAGAATGTATGATTCCAGCCACTGCTGGTCAAAAACCTAAGTCCATTTCCACTTCAAAAACGTAAGTACTGGGCGCTTATTCAAGCTGCTAGTTCGAGTTAAAAAAATATAAACAAATAAAAAACATTTTCAAACAGTTTTTCTATTCGCTAACTCATATACTCTCTCATAGGTGTTCCAAAATATCCCCGAGTTCGCCATTTGTGACAGGCTGATTGTATCGTATGATTTCGAGAATGTTCATTCTACTTCGAGAACAGCTGCATCTCTGCCACACTTATTCTTTGTCCCTTTTTTCATCGTCGGTAGGGAAAGCCAAACACCCTTCTATTCAACACTCAGCCTTTCTGTTCTTGTCGTAAATCTCCGTAAATTGACAGTCCATAGTAATGTGTATCCCAACAGTGAGTCCATGAGGTTGACCACCCGCAATGTCTGCATACATCCGAATACATCTACTTTGTTCCTTGGCATCTACGAAGCTCTCTCAACCCATCCCTGAAGCAGAAAGATGCCAAAGTTTTGTTAATTGTTGGTGGTATTATAGTTTGACTTGTATTTTAAATATGGATAGGTCTTCTAATCACCTGCTTGAATGATAACAGAACCATTGAAATGAAACTTTTGACGAATGGGATGATCGTTTGAGAAGAAAAGGGGAAAGAAAATACAAGCAATATTTCAAAAGAGAGTTATAGGAAGCGTGCTCATAGACTTTCACAAATGAGACTTCACAAAAATGTTATCGGACGTAACAAGAAAATTTCTCTTCACAGAACAATGAGTCCAGTCACGGCCGAGTGTGAAATATTCAGAAACACGCGCCCTGCAAATATAGCCCGTTAAATGCCGCGCACTACATTTTATTGCATTGCCTATCTCAGTCTCTTAATAAAAGATAATGTATGGTTTCCTTACAAGTACAATGTGATTTTAGACATATGATGGCACAATTTAATTTTTAATTTAATTGCTACGGGGCGCTTGCTCCGGTGGCAATTTCCCTAAACACCCATTCTTCCCCTTTCCTTTTCCCACCTGCGTTTTACCTCTACTAATTTCAACTTTAAATTATTTTAACGTTAAATTATTCATCATTTCTCCTGGTAATTTATTCCAATCCCTGACCCCTTTATCTACGAAAGAAACTCCTCCCACGCCCTTATGCCTAAAATCGAGTGCCAATTTGTGGTCATGGTCACCTTTTTCCTTTGACGTGCCTCTCCTAATTCTTCCACAAATATCTTCCCACGCCTTGTCACTAATATACGCCTTGTACACTCTCTCCTCCTACCTTCCAATTAGTCCCATTCCAGCTCCTTTAACATACCACATACTGATGGAGTTCTGCGGTAATTTCCAGCGACAAATCTAGTAGCCCTTTTTTGCACACCATCCAGCTCCTATATTTGATACCCAAATTGCAGGTCCCATACTACACTACCATATTCAAACAATGTCTGACCAACATTTTCTAAACCAATTCCCTTACTTGTCTCGTACATCTCATCATGACTCCCAAACAAGTGAAGGATTTTGCTATTATAGTACGTAGGATCTGTACGAAGGATCTGTTCTTTATTTTCTGTTTTAGAGTAAATATTTCTTCACGCTTCTTTATTATCTCCTTGAATTCTTCCCACTTTGACTTCATTATTCCTGTTCCTTCCTTCAATTTTGTGAAAATTTCCACAAATATCTCTTTAAATTCGAAATGTGTGGCTTTTTGTAAATGTACCTATTTTCCCCTTCAATTTTGGCCCCCGGTTTACTGAATCCTTTAATATTCATCAGAACAGCTTCATGATCACTTTATTCCTTCAGTTACTTGACGCCCCACAAGGTTATCATCGGGCTTTATTAGGAAGATATCCAACATGTTAGGCTCCCTTAAAACCTCCTTCCATTACTAATGTAGTTGCAAACCTCTGTTCCCTTGTGATATTAATCTCGCATCCGTCGGCTTGTGCTTTCTCCGGAAGTGCGAAGAAGATACTTTTATTAAAAATCAATTGGAATTCCCCTTGTTTTTTAACATTTTGATATCAGTTTGAATAATCTTTGGATTCCTTGTCCTAGGGATGTCAGAAGTTCTGCAGGAATCTCATCAATTCCAATTGTCTTATTTGATTTTCGCTTTCAAAGCTCCGTCAAATTCTGTTTTTAATACAGGATCTCCTAAGTCATCAATGACGAAATCGCCTTCTTTTGCCACTACGCTGTTGTTTAAATCATCCCCATCTTACAGTTTCTCTATGCATTCCTTCCATCGGTTAGCTCTCTCTGCCATCTGAGCTTAATAGAAGTTTTCCATTAGCAGCTTTAATGTTTATACATCATTTCTTCATTTTTCCAAAATTTTGTTTGCTCTTCCTATAGATTACATCTACTATAACTAAGACCATTTTCTTTCTACTTTTCCGCATTCTTGAAAAACGTTTCTTTTGCTTCTTTACATTTCCTCTTTATCTGAATTCTGAAATAACTGTATTGCTCTCTTCCTGATTTATCCTCAGCATTTTTGTGCCTTCTTCTCTGAACCATCAACGCCAAAATTTCTTCTGTGATCCAAGGTTTTCGGTTGACTTGTTTCCTAAAACCTTATGATTCTTTACCAGCTTTGATTATTTCTCTCTTCAATGCATTCCCTTCATCCTCAGCAACTTTTATAGTTATTTCTTAGACCATCTCTGCAAATCTCTCGTGTTAGATTGTTTCAATTTGTTCACTTCCAGTCTGTACTGCTTGTATTGCTTATTTATTCTCTAGAATTTCAGCCTGTACTTCATAACTATCAAATTGAAGTCAAAGTCTATGTCAGCTTCTGGGAATTCTTTATAGTCTAGAACTTGATTCCTGACTCTTTGTTTGACCATGATATAAACTAGCTGATATCTACCCCTATCTTCTGGACATTTCCATGTGTCAAACCTTAAGTAGTGTATTCCTAGGACTAGTTTATATTGTTCACAAATTCCTATCAATCTGTTTCCTTGCTCATTTCTTTCTCCTAGACCAAAACTTCCAACAGTATTCCTCTCTTCAGCTTTCCCAACTATCGCATTCCAATCACCCATGATTTTTAGATTATCATCCCCATTCACATATTGTATTGATTCTTCAGTTTCATTATATGTTTTCTCTATTGCTTCATCATCTTCCTGTGAACTCGGCACATACACTTGTACTACCGTGGTTGGCGCAAGCTTAGTTTCTACACTGATCTCACTAAACCATTCATAATAACTCGTCCATTTCCCAACACTCTTGTTCATTAGAAATCATACACCAGTGATTCCACTGACAGCTTGTGTGCTAATCATCCTATGTTTCCCAGTCCAGAAATGTGCGTCCTCCTACATAATTTCACTAATCCCAGTGACATTTAACATCTCCCTTGTGAAGTTTTCTAAACTACCTGACCTATTCAGACTTCTAACATTCCACGCTCTGACTCGTAGAATGTTTCTATTCAGTCTGATGAGTCCTCCCTCAGCAGTCCCTATCCGGAGATCTAACTGGGGAACTATTTTACCTCCGGAATATCTTATCCAGAAAGAAGCCATCATTCTATATGCAATTTGAGAGCGTTACATGTCTTTGGGCTACCCTTTAGGTCTTTAATGCAGTGACTTCTCGTTGCCTTCTGCATCCCCATGCCGTTGATCATTTCTGATTCATCCGCCATTAGGCTCGTTTCCAACCCCAATGACAAGAGGGTGCCCTGGACCGCACCTAGCTCTTACGGCCTCCTTTCAGCAATTATTCAGTCGCCAGGCCTCGTCCTTACAAACGGGGTGCTCCACTGAAGGAGAGGTTGACATTCGGTTGGACGGAACTAATATAGCCTCTTCCATACCCTTACACTACCGATGAGTACGCAAAAAAAAAAAAAAAAAAAAAAAAAAAAAAAATGATGGGGTTTAATAGTTTTAAATCTACTGGTCTAAATACAAAAATGTGATATCTCTTATCACTCTACTTGCCCGAGGAACGGAGCAAGAAATGATAATTTTTCCCTACCGAAAACAGATAGGTGCCACAGATCACAATGCATCGCAGACGATCACTCCCATACGGAATATCCTCCAAAGATCACGCTAGAACCAGACAAACACTTTTACCATTGATTTCTGACTACATAACGTTCTTTGTTTTAATTCTTCAGTTTTCTGATACATAGTACTCAGAATACTGGGTAAACATTAAATAAGCCATTACACACACCAAGGTCTGCGGAGCGAAGCAGCCCGGAAATAATAGTACTAGTTAAATTTTAATTAATTCTGAGCTATCACAGACATATGAAACACTCTACAGCATGACTCATCCTGTTGATACGTATTAGAAAAATTAATGTAATATTGACTGGTAGTTGGCATCATGTTTATAGATATCACATATCTGCTTGTGTAACTGGAAGTGTTGGGCGCTGATGACACATTGTCGACGCGCCCTGAAGACCAAACAAAAACAGAAGCAACAGTAACAGCTGATAGTTTCGTTGCCACTGTTCAGGATGAATGTTCACCAATCTCCTCTTCCTCCTGTTTAACTTTTTTTCTTTGTTTTTCTCTTTTTTTTCTCGGTTTGTCGGATAGCTTCCTGAATCTATCTCTTCTCCAAATTTGCCTTATAACTGACATCATCAATCACATACTTCTGAACTTGCAATCTTTGCAAGTTTTTTTCTATCAGCTCTTTCTTTTTCAATAAATAAACCAATACTGCATTTCTTAAACCATCTCTTCTTTCTATAATATTAGGAAAGGGAAAATGACTCATCACTCATTCTTTTCTTCACCCATCATTTCCAAGGTATTTTTGCTCCGTACCTTATGTGTATTATTGTTTTCCATCTATTTTACTTACTTTCGATGTAAACAAAGAAGTCGTATTACTCAACTAGCTGGTACCCACGACGTCGTTCGTGTTTGTCAAGAATTTTGAAGGTTTTTACGTTATTGCACTAAATCTTAAATATTTCCAGGATAAAAAGTAGCCTGCCAAATCAGCAACCCGACAGTGAAAGTCCCGTCAAAATCGGTTCACACACTAAATATGTTCATATAAGTTATTTATTTTTGTTAATAGCTGAAAATGTTTAAATTGTGTTATTCAAGAACATTCTAGAACATTTTAGTACATTCAGTAACATTATAATACATTCAACAATGTTCCTAAGATTTTTTTTTTAATTCGGTCGAAATATGAAAATGTCCAAGGTTGACCAATTTCAACCACCATATCTCCCACACCCTCACAGCTACCGACATGCAACCAACATAGTAAACGAGTGTGGGAGAGTCGAGGCAACTACCACACATAAACGTCACTGGTCTGCTTTAGGTGGTTGTGGCTTCGAAGTGAAATTAGCATATCGGGCCTCAGACTAGATTCGTAACTGTACTTTTTTGTAACAGAAACTGAAGTGAAAGTTATTTAGCTTAGTGAAAGCATTATGGTTCCACACAGTTGTATGAATATAACGAAAGAGTTGAGTTCTATTAACAAAGAGCTTCAAATGCAGTACTTTCAACGCGAAACTTCCAATCAGTGCCTGTTTTATCAGTCAAAAGAGTGAACATCCAAAGTCAGTTGACGCCGTTTTGAACAAACAATTGGGGTAGCTAATTAAAGTAAACTTCTCGAGTAACTAACCTAGTAGCCGGCCTCGGTAGCGTAGGGGCTAGAGTGCTAGCTCCGCGTGCCGAAGGCCGCCGGTTCGAATCCGGCCGCGGGCATGGATGTTAAGTGTTGTGTGTCTGTGTGAATGTCCTGTCCGTCCTGTGGCATTCACTGAAAGCAATTAAATTACATTGAGCTGGCTGTATGGCCTCCGTTGCCAAAAGCCATTAAAAAAAAAACTAAACTAGTAAACATGGTGCTTTCACATGATATTTCGGCGATCAAACACTCCGACACCATCTGCAAGTGAAGAGTTTGATATCGTGTAAACACCATGTTTACTAAGTAAATATCCATCGTCGAAAGAAACTTCTTATATAAATATATCTGGGCTTCAGCAGTTTTGTGACGAAGATATTTACAGAGATATATACAGGGAAACCTTAAAATGATGAACGTATGTGCCCCTGGCAGGGATGAGTAATGTCCCTCTCCAGACAAAATACGGAAAACTGATAACATACCACACATAACTGACCACTAGTTATTGGTGATGACATAAATCTGTTCCCGGAGTAGTCTGGGGAATAAACAGCTAAGGGAATTACTAAATGAATTGGCCTCGATATAATGAGTTCAGCACACATGATTGGTGCAGCACTAGCATTTACCGGTACGTGTTATTGACAAATCCATTTGCGGCAAACCTGCTGCACAGTTGAAAAATGTAAATTTAAATTAAATGTCTCTGGCGTTATTTCCCGAGATATCCCCGAAGGGTCAGGCCGCCAAGTGACAAGTTTTTTTCGATTTGCGATTTGTGATTTACCGCTCACGCGCACTCTTGTCGCAGCTGCACTTGCCTCCAGTTCAGCGTGGAATCCTAACCACGGAAGCGTTATGGCGTACTTCACACTACACAGCAAGCTGTGCCAGAGGTGAAGATCAGAAAATTCCAGCCGAGACAGGGATTCGAACAGAGTACCTCTCAACCTCCAGTTAGACGCCTTAACCACTAAACCACCAGGACGATCATTTCGCGGCTGAGAGAGTATTTGATAACATGGCGATAAGGTGAACGGTTTTTATCCGGCCACAACAAAAACGAACACTTGTAATTTAAAAGAAAATATCAGAGCTACATGTTGTCGGAAGAAAGCATCATGAAAAGAGTTAACGGATGTGTTCTTTGCAACTGATCTTCTAGCAACCTACTTCGATGTAAGTTAATCAGCAGGCGATCTTAAAAGGATAATAAATTCCATTGAAAAATCGATGTCAGTAAAATAAATGGTAAATAATCTGAAATATGGGCAGTGAAACTACAAAAGCTAAGATCAGAGGCAGAGA
This sequence comes from Vandiemenella viatica, assembly GCA_031002005.1. NCBI lineage: Eukaryota > Metazoa > Arthropoda > Insecta > Orthoptera > Morabidae > Vandiemenella > Vandiemenella viatica. Next base: position 19,932 of record JARYHS010008012.1, read on the forward strand.
TGTACATAAACAAAGAATAGTGAGTGCAGGAAGGAACATCCTTCTAATATACACTGATGCACCAAAACATTATGACCACTGCCCACCGCAAGATTGAATGCCGATTGGTGACGTTGCGGGTACGTCATACAGTAAGGAAAATATTTAAGCGGAGCAGAGACGCATGGGGAGTCATTACAGCGACGATACGTGTGGCAAATCGGGAACGTGACTTTGAGTAAGGGCAGATTGTTATATCCCGGCCCCTGGAACGAGCATCTCGGACACGGCGAGGCTGGTCGGCTGTTCGCGTGCTACTGTAGTGATCGTTATGAAAAGTGAATGAATGACAGTGACACTACGGGTAGGTGACAAGGTGGTGGACGTCCACGACTCATCACATAACGTGGAGTTCGGAGACTTGCCCTCTCTGTAAATCAGTATGGGGGGGGGGGGAGGGGGAGAGTGTGCTGTGGTAGATCTGACGGCAGAATTCGGATCACACCGTTTAACACACACTGCTGAACACGGGGCTCCGCAGAAGAAGGCTGCTACTTGTTCCCATGTTGATTACGATTGTAGTGCGAACGAAATTGTCGAAATTGGACCTTGGATCAATGAAAACGTGTCATCTGATCGGATGAATCGCGTTTCTTGCTACGTTAGATCAATGGTCGTGTCTGGATTCGCCGTCTTTCAGGCGAGTGGATGCTCGATAAATGCGCTGCGCAACGGACGCAGGCTGGTGGGGGCAGTAGTAAGCTATGGGGAACATTCACCTGAGGTAGTGATCGAAGCAGCACGACAGCTGTGAAATATGTGAAAATAATTGTGCGACAGCATCTTTCAGAACGATAAGCTTCCGTGTACCAGTCAAGAATTGTGCTACAATGGTTTGGGAAGCATAATAGTGAACTAACGTTGATATTCTGGCCACCAAATTCGCTTGATATCAACGCGATGGTACACATCTGGAACGCTGTCGAGTGCCAACTCTGCTCTCGCAAACCACCAGGCCCAATGTTAAGGGAATTGCGTGGCCTGAGCGGAGACATCTCGTAGCACCTGGAACCTTCCAAGGACTTGTCGAATCGCTGCTATTAAACAGGTGGTCATAATGTTTTGGCTCATCAGTGTTTGTTATAGATCGAATAAGCAGATGCTTAAACATATTGTAACAGAGACATAAAAAGTTGGAAAATCTGTTGGGAGTAAAACTTCATGAGTGACCTCGACATAACCCTTTTAAAACAGCTGCAGGGAGGATCAAATTTCCTTGATATTGTTTAGAATCAAGACAACAGTCGGCTAGAGTTGCGTGTCGCCTACCACACAGCCGAGAGCCCCATTAATGTCAGCCGACAGTCATAAAACCTGATCATTTCCTAGATCCTTGCTACCATCTTCTCGTTTTCCATGCCGTCCATCCTCGGGAAGATCTCATCTTCCATCAGACGTACGTCCGTACACGAATCTCGCAGCCACTCCAAGTTTAATCTCTCGTTAATTGCCAGATTTGACGTCAAACGATCCAGAAACATTGAAGTTGTGTGTTGCAATCGTGTGAAGGCTGGTGGCGTACCATACATGTAGACTCCTAGAATGCGTGTAGTTACTCAAAATCTGTTAGCAACAGTCCCCAATGTTTTCACTATTAACATATTTTTGGTTAAATATATTTATGAGCAAAAGCATTACCTCAAAACAATTATTCGTACTTGTTTTATTTAGCTCCTGTGCTATATCCTGCTAAACGTTCTCTTTAATTAGAACGTTGCAGCGTGACTTGCGTATAAATCACTGAATATTTTGCCACCGAAAAACTCATTGTCGCCAAATAAACATGTTTCTTCGGTATGAGGTTGGCGGAATTACCTGTTCGTGCGTGGTAGTGTGGTCTGTGCTCAGCTGCCGGCGACAGTAGCGCCGTGTTCCGAACGCATTCCTTTGGCCAGTTGTCATGTGTGGTTTTTGACGCGGCGGAAAATTTGCCGTCATCACCAACAAAATGTGACGTGTTTACACATTCAGTGGTAGAAGTGCCGCTGCTTTTTCAGTGGCAAATGTTCCGATGCTATAAAAAGCTGGCGAAAGGTGACTTGAGTACCATGCTTATGCCAACTTGAGTGAAATCAGACGTTAATTTAGTTGCTTTGAGGTTTATTACTTGATTGTTAGGTTTTTGATTTGTTAAATTTATAGAATATAAATGAAACAGCAAAATTTTCTCGGTTTATGACTATTCCGTCACTGCAAAAATAGGAAAGGAAAGGAATCGAAGATATTGAAGGAGAAACAACGCTAGGAGGAGATCTGAACGCATACAGTATGAGGAACATTGTATGCAAACATAATGCTGGAACTATTCCTTGGCAAATGTCTAAGATATAAGGACACGGTTACACAACATCATACAACAACATTCTTTAAATTTTCTAGTTGAATTTAAATAAATGGAATTGTTTCTACTTCGTCAAAGTCATTCCTAATTCCAAGGCACACATCTTTCCAAGCGTTTCTGGTAGCATCCCGATCTTTAAAATTATCAAATGTTTTGTCCCACAAAACCAGTTTCGCTTCTACCAACGAAATGAGAAGACCATAATCTATCGCCACTACACTCATATTGCAATTTTTAAATTTAAAAAATGTTAACTTTATGCAGACTGAAAATTTACAAGTAGTTAACAATCCGCCGATTGTGTAAAGGCCTACATGGGCCACTGTCGGCACTGCAGTGGCAAAACTATCGTCGAATGTAGTGGCAGTGCGCTGCTGCATACCTGCCGTCGACGGCAAATTTGCCGCGGGTTTTTCCTACCACCCAATGTGTAAGCACCGATTTGATCCCTCGCACCATAATTGGGAGGATGGCGACGGCAAATATTCCGCAGGGGCATAAACCGCCCAATGTGTAACCGGGCATAGAAATCGTTGATGATGTTTGCGGTTGGCCTTAAAGGTTTGCCGTCTGCGGTCTGTAGCCGTGTTCTGAACCGTACCTCTAGTCTTCACAACACCCTCAGGCCCACACATTCCTTGCCTTTCAAATCGCCGATCGTCCAGCCAAATGTTTTTATTGCCAGACAGCGGCTTTCAACCGAACAAACGCCTTTACCAGCTCTTAACGGTTTGGCACACTTATCCCCGGCGTGCGGTTGCACGTCTGCCGAAGCCTTTTGAAATGCCTGGCTGACAGCCTCTCATTGTTTATCACCAAAAATATGGAAGCAATATCCACCAGCTGCTCATTACATCATAACAATAGCAAATTCAATGAAAACGATTCGAGTACCGTGTATTTGGAAATGGTGTTTAAAATTCCCAAGATAGACATATACTTCCATGCAGATCTCGCTCAACCTACACGCTATATATACGGGAAATGTTCGAGGGGACATATTAAGAAAAATATTGAAGAACATAGAGAATTAAGTGGAATGAACGTCAATCAGAATGTAAGTGGGACGAACAGTTGGAAGCACAGATCAAGAAATAAACGTGGTTGGAGATTTGGATAGTCCAAGAACAATACTCAGCGCTTTCTAGTAGAATTCCTGCCGCTACCAAGCAGATTGATTAAGAAACCATAATCTCTCCGTTACTAAAAATCTTCACTTCAAACAGCAGAGGAACTGATTGTCTACTTAGCTGCTTTCATGATGCTCGTGAAAAGTATGGAGAGTTTTTAATTAAAGAAAAATCTGCAGTTTAGTCCTGAAATACAGTAATAGTAACAAAATCTAACGTTAAACTATTTAAAAAAAAATCCGTACCTCAAAGACCCAGGATTATCGCAAATAATTACTGTGGAAGTATTCCACATGGACGAGCGTTTACTTTCATAGTTTATCTGATGAACACTGGACTAGAAACAAATCATCAGCATCGGACAGAGAAAACTTGTCATATCTTTTAACGTAATCACATAACACCATGATACACTTTTAGCTTTTGTAAATGTCTATTCTGAACACCTATGGATATAACACTTGGTCCAACTAAAACTCAGAAGCTTCAGGTACCTGCCCACTAATAACGGAGTGGACCATGTCCTGCCCCCCCCCCCAAAAAAAAAAAAAAATCAACAGCGAGAGGAAACAGTAGGCGATGAATGACGTTCGAAAGCTAATTTTCGATGACTAATAATAAGAATGAAGCAACAGTGTAATGGACAGACCATCATATGATGTGGCAAAGTTTTTAAACGTATGTATTCAAATCCTTAATGTATTAATTCACCACTTTACTTTTTTTCTTATGGCTTTATGCCTCGTCGACTTCGAGTTCATTATAGGTGGGAAAGGACTTGGGGCAAGGAACGGAAAGAAATGCAGCCATGACTTTTTGAAGGCAGTATCCCGGCATTCGTTTGGATTGATTTGGGAAAATCATGGAAAATAGAATTCTGTGTGGTCGGACGAGGATTCGAACCCACGTCCTCCCGAATGCGAGGTCAGTTTACCCTCCACTCTCGGGACCACTTTACACAGAGAATGACGGAACACCTGAATGTACATACGAATAAAACTAATCTGAATGTGTCCCGATAACATCTGCTGAAGGGGAATTGAACAATCAATACATCGTACAGTGAGTAGTTATGGCGCCCACTAAACGAGACAGCAGAATTGATTTAAATTTTCGAAAGAGAATTTCTTAAATCCGAGACTGGCCAAGCGCAGCAGAAAATAATAGCAGAGATTACTGTTAAAATTTATGAGAGAACTGAAACTATAAGGAAGCCGGAGAACTAAATGTCTTGACTGATCGTGGTGGTGTAACGGCTAGCGTTCTGGCCTCGCATTCGGGAGGACGGCGGTTCGAATCCCCGTCCGGGCATCCAGATATGGGTTTTCCATGGTTTCCAAAATCACTCCAGGCAAATGCCGGAATGCTTCCTTCAAAAGGCCATGGCCGAATTCCTTCCCATTCCTTGCCCTCCATCCTTTCCCGTCTCTAAAGACCTCGCTGTTAGAGAGACGTTAAACAGATAAAAAAAATGATTGATTATGTTCACATGATACTACATTCCAACTATCGCAGCCATGGTAGCCATTGCAGCGAGAAACTAAGCGCCG
>JARYHS010008014.1:0-12025 GCA_031002005.1 Vandiemenella viatica
ACTCATCCTACACCTGCATAAATTATGAGAATGTCAGTGTTTGGTTTTAATTCATACCAATCTTGGTGAGCGAGTGCTAATGCTCGTGCCTTGCATTTGGGACTACGCGAGTTCGAATCACCATGGATCCACCAACCAGATTTCATTTTTAAATCGTTTCCTGAAATCACTCCAGACATATGTCTGGTTAGTTCGTTGAAAATGTGAAAAATTAATCACACTTATTTTGTGAGTGCCAATGTTAGATTTTTGCATCTTTCCTTATCATAGTCAGAAATTATATCTGCACCCCTCGTGTCTATTTAGGTGTAACTCATCCTTGTTTTATATAGCTAGTACACAGTAAGATTTACTGTGCTCTGCATTAAAATATTTCAAATGGGTTTCTTGGCCACTATTCTATGTGTCACATTCAAGTTAAAAAACATGTTTGTGCAAGTATGTAGGTGTATTCAAACAGATAATGATGAAAGGCTGGCATTACTAGCTATTGAAATACTGTTTGAAACTACTTTATGCCAGACGAATCTATGATTTGACACCACACCACGATTTTTGTATGCTATGGGCACTGAGCTACATATATCACTTACAGGATCAGCAATGAAAAACAAGTATAGTGGATGAGCAGTAATGCTCTGACCTTGCATTCAGGAGATGTGGGTTCGAATACCAGTCCTGGCTATCCAGATTTGGGATTTTCACAATTTCCCTAAAGGGCTCTAGGTGAATACCGGGATGGTTCCTTCAAAAGGCTATGGTCAAATTCCTTTCCATTCATTTCCCCCACTCTTTTCCCTCCTCTAATGATCTTGATGTTGACAAGGCGTAAAGACGGAAGGAAAAAAGAGAAAATGCATTGTAAATGGGTTACAGGGCATGCACAAATTCCTTTTTTTTTTTTTTTTTTAATGATTATGAAACGATATAATTAATGTCTCTAGCGCTAAATTCCATCAGCCTCCATAAAAACAGAGTCTCATAATACTTTTTTTAGATGAATAACTCTGCTAAAAATGTTGAGAAATAATAAAAATGTATAGAATATTTAAAACTCATACAGCACTTATCAAACATGTTGGCATCATCATCTGCAATAGAACTAGGGACTGCACGACTTTTATCTACTTAATTCTACAACGTGATACCCGATCCCCCCCCCCTCCCCTCCCAACACCACAGCATGTCTGGTATCGCTGATTAGAGGTCATTTAGCTGGGCACTAAGATGAGTTTTTTTTTTTTTTTCATTTGAAAAGAGACATTATTGGCCATTGAAGTCATTTTACTTCTTTTTGTTTTTGAAAAATTACGTTTTCTAGGAACTTGAAATGTCCCCAACATTGATCATATCATTTGAATAACAAATACTAAAAATACTTACATTTAATATAATTTCTAAGCAAAACAAGAAAATGGTTTTATTTTCAGGTTATTTTGCCATACATTAATACTATTTTATTTAAAAATTCTTTTAATTGAGGTTTCATTGCATGTTAAAAAACCTTTTTAAAAAAAATTCAACTGGAAGTTTGCACTAGTGGTTTGAGCAACAACATTGCATGGCATTGTGAGCTGTTGAGTGGATTCTACTCCCTAATCTAAAAATGCATTGATTTTTATATTAGATGACTACCTAATGACCAACCATATACAAGATATCCATTAAAATCATTAGAATACAAAACCCTAATTGTGCAAGGCTTGCCCAGTTACTTAACTCCCCATCTTTTATGAATGACCACCTTTTGTTTCTTAGATTTACAGTTCTGTGGTAAAAGGAGTAGTCTCTATTTTTGGTATTAGGTTCACAAACCAGTTACAATCTCTGTTTTTAATTGAATTTGCCATTAGTGAGTTGGTTGCTTCTCTTCATTTTTTCCAATAATTGTTTTTGGTAAATGTCACATTGAAATTAGTGGTTCAGTTCCAGTTGCCGTGATCTGCAGAAATGATTGATAAGTGTTTGTAGAACTCATAAAATGAAAGTGTGAACTCATTGGACACTAATTCACTCATTGACTTTAAGAAAACAACTAACAGGCATCAATGACAATTCTGTGAAGTCACTCTGACATTTGAATGTTATTGCAATAGATGTCCACAATTTATCCTGAGATCATTGCTTCCTATTTGAAGGAATGAAGTTTGTTATATTTCTATAGCCCACTACTGGTTCCTGTGTGGATTAGTATTATACACACGAGCGTGATGGTATAACGGTTAGCGTTCTGGCCTCGCATACGGGAGGACGCCGGTTCAAATCCCCATCCGGGCATCCAGATTTGGGTTTTCCATGGTTTCCCAAAGCCCTCCAGGCAAATGCCGGGATGCTTCCTTCAAAAGGCCATGGCCGAATTCCTTCCCATTCCTTCCCCCCATCCTTTCCCGTCTCTGTTAAGAGATGTTAAGCAGGTAAAAAAAAAAAATTATTATACAACTACAGTACATGTTTGTTATTGCTGGCTTCCAATTTATGCAACTATCAGATATATCTGCGCATATTTAAGAAAATGTTCCTTGTATTTCACCCCTGTCAGTTTTGAACTCTTGTCTACATCCCAGTTCAGGCATTTAGTTCATAGCTTTCCAACATCAGTTTTTGGTAACTTAAGAGATTGTTTCTGAATTAAGTGTATGCTTATTCCCATCCCTTTGTAACAGGCCTGTGGTTTTCCCTGTGGAATCTTCCTGCACTAATATCTTGAGGTCTGCAAAGTATAAAATCTGCGAGATTACTGGATATCGCGATTTTGCAAATTAATGGCGTCGTAATACGCAAGACACCTCTTGAAATACTTTCCAAAAATATATTTAACAGTATTAGGATGGTCCAGGATGAACTGCAACCTAATTTCTGCTTCAAAATAATGGTCCAAGCTGTTTTACAATGGAATTACTGCTTGAAAATAATACATCTGGACTACAAAAGTATTATGACATCATTAGTGAACAATGTTTTAGCGGAATCTCTATATCCAATAGATCCAAATATCTAAGTCTGATGCTGTGTGTTGTCACTCTTTAAATATGTACTTGAAACTAATCATTGCTTTGCTGTGTTATATTCTAATAATTGTTTTGCATAGATGTACAAGACATAGAATGTACCATAAAAACGTATTATATTGTTCTGTAAATTACTACATTTCTGAACTGTGAATCATTTGCAAGGTTAAAGTCATTGTATCAGTATGAATACTATTTACAGATTTGAGACTAATTGCCATCATTTGTTGATTGGGATTTAAAACTATTTAAAATATAATTGTTAATCTTCCTGTTTATCTTTTTAGATGAAGCCAATACTGTGATAATTACATGGAGCACTGTAAACAATACTAATTCATCTGTAGTAGAATATGGAATCGGGGGACTCATATTACAAGCCACAGGTGTGCCAAAGCGTTTCGAAAGTTCCGGTCCTCTCAAGAGAACACAGTATATACACAAAGTTGTTTTGGGGAATCTGACTTGGGAGAGTACGTATGGTAAGTAAATTAAGCTTCGAAAGTTTTGTAATCCGTCAGACTTTATGTATAAGTTGGACGATTGTTTTTTGTGTCAAAAACACAAGCCTACTGGTATAAGTGCAGTTATTTTTGTTTTAATATGTCTTCAGAACACTGTTGCTAATGTAGTTACTGTTCAACATGTTTTATTGGATCCTAATCACAAGACTTGTTCCAATTTACAAGGAGAGTCAGCAACATTGGTATCAGCAATAATAATAACATTAACAACAAAAAGTATAGTATAGTAGAAAATTGTTAGAATGTCATATTCAACAACCATTATGAAAACTGATCTTGAGAATTTGATGTTAAAGAGCAAAAGTAGATGGTGATATTGCACTCAAAGACTTAAAAAAAAGGATTGTGTTGTTGGAAAACTGGTGTGTATTGAAGTGGCCACCAGGAAATAAGCTGAATTGCAATTAAATTCAATTATAGACCTTCTTCCAGACTAAATGGACAAACTTATTTTGTCCACAGGCTAGGTTTGCATCTAGTGAGGTGATCTGCGGTGTTGCAGCAGAAGCCAAGGTTTCCAATATGATCAACTAGCTCACTACAATGTCTTGTCAATAAACGGACACTAATCTCCATTGTTATCTGCTTTCATCACGTGTAAACTGTCGGCATACCACACGACTGGCTTTCTCTATCAAATCCTTTGTTGGAACCCTATGGTTTTCAGAGCAAGGTCCTCCTTTTTTCCAATGATCTACCAGCCTGCATCAAGAGAGGGCATTTAAAGATATCTGTCGCCTTACTGATGGGAAATGAGTAAAACTACCATCTGATGTCATTAATCATCACAGAGGAGATGCCATTTGAATGGACAGACATCCAGCACTTGCGTACGTGTGGGTGCATGCCCTCATGTGTGATGCTACAGTTTTGTTTCAACTCTACTGAGAAATCAAAGGCAGTTTAAAAAGAAAAGATAAATTTTTCATTTTCTTTCCAGCACATTCTGCTGTTTTGTGTTGTATTCTCTTTAGCTAACAAAGTGAATGTTTTCTCTCTGGCATTATTTAAAATTAATTTTAAGCACTCTTCTGCCTTATTAGGTCCATCCATAAGCTTTATAACATCACGTATGTAGTTGATTCTTGGCTGTCCGGGTGGCACTGCGTCATGTTTCTTGAAACCGATGTTTCGACCCTCATTCTGGGGTCTTCTTCCAGGGCAGGGAAGACTCTAGAATGACGGTTGAAATGTCGGTTTCAAGAAACATGACGTGGCGCCACCCGGACAGTCAAGAATCAACTAACTCTGGCCGCGGAAGCCTACGATTACATCACGTATATTATTTGTTTCACTTTTTGGCACCTGGCGGCCACGGGAGTTCACACTCACTGTACCTACAGTGTCGCACGTCAGCCGCCTTTGTCATACCCCGAAATACCAGTACCGCATTTGAGGCTTTGACAAAGTTTGACTTGCACATACTTATTTAAATAATTGTGTGTGGTCTATATCTCTCATCATACAGAGCCACTAACCAATAAAGAGGTTATGCCCATAGAGAAGATTTGTCCTCAAATAATTGCAGTTAGACAGGGAGGTTCTTTGTTTGATAAACCATTATGATACTGTACGTTTGGATGAAGACGATGTTGACACATCGAATGTTCCTAACACTATCCAAATTGAGAACGAAGTGACTGCTGTGCCAGTCATAAATAATATAAATTAATTAGTTCAAAGTCCATGGAAACTAGATGATTAAATTTTGTTTTATTCATTTTATTTGTTACATTTTGCCAATTTTCTAAAATGTTTTATTTATAGCTGATTTTATGAAAAAATATATACACCAGAGTCCCGCTAATCTGAACCCTGGTAATCCGAACATGGCAAAAAATTAGTCTAAGTATGAAGAATGGTAAAAGATTTAAAACACAGTTCATACTGCATTTAATTGTGTGGTTAACTACTGTACATACACACAATTTTAATTTACACAGTACAATACACATGTATTAGAAAAAATAGCAAGAAAAGCTGTTCAAGCTTCACTTGGTTCTTTTTCCAATCGCAAATGGTTGCCTTACCAACACCCTGTTCCGTCGCCAGTTTAGATACATTCTCACCATTGTCTGACCGCTTCAAAGCATCCATTTTTTCTTTGAGAGTTAACGTTGTATGTTTCTGTTTACTCATGACGGCAATACACCACTACACCCGAATGCATACAATACAACTGTCAAGCGTGCCAGCGATCGATAGCTAACACTAACTGAGCAGTCTGACAGTGCACTGACTTCGAACAGTTCAAACGTCTCAACAACAAAGAGAGGGAGAGGGAGCCATTGTTCCCACACTTGTTCCCAATTGTTACTATGGTGTACCTACTGATATGCTTGGTATACTTCATTCTAGAAACTGGTCACTGTAATTCCAGCTAATCCGTACAAGGCCCGGTCCCAATTAGTTCAGATTAGTGGGACTCTAGTCTAAATAATTTTAGAAGTGCTGTTTTAATTTAATAATTTCTGAATTTAAAATTGCTAAATATGTGACATCACACTAGGGGAGGAGTAACCTCTGACAAGGGGGGCAGGAGGGGCTCCAAAAATTATGAAATTCGTGTGTCGTAAGTTGTGGATGGTCCCTTACTTCCAGTAGATTGCTTGTTGAAAATTAAATTTAAATTCTTATTTTAGAGCCAAACTAATTGTCCAGATACTTGAAAAACTGTAATCTTTGCTTCAAAAAGGCATAAATCATCAGGAACCATATGTTATAAATGTTTACATTAGAGACTTTCTGAATAGCGTATTTATCAAACGTACAGAGTCTTTTGTGCGAGTTGTAATGCTTACGCCTGTTTTGGGAAGACTGAGGTCTGATCTAAGATCTAGCTGTTGAGATTTTGTTTTACCATGGTTTCCCAAACCCACTGCAGGCAAATGGTAGGATTATTCATTTACGAATACAAAGTTTGAAGCAATTTCCTTGCCAAAAGTTCGGCTGTTATATAACAACTGTGCCACCACAATTTTTTGATGGATTCTTACATAACTCGACAAGACAAATCGATTGTAAAGAATAAACTTTCTTCTGATATCTCTCTTAGTTCTTGATATATTAACTGTTACAAATTGGATGTAGTCTTCTTGGGAGACTAGCCGAGTAAGAAAGATGTTTCCACACGATATTTCGGCGATCTCAGATCGCCGAAATATCGTGTGGAAACATCTTACTTACTCGGCTAGTCTCCCGAGAAGACTACATCCATTCTCAACGCTGAGAAAGACTTCGTTCCTGTTACAAATTAGTTATAGGTTATAATTCATTGTGCCTTTGGTGACAGTTTTCTTCTGGTCCAGGCTACATTTCAACTTAATCATAACTGCTTGGAAGAAAACAAATTTTCCCTTGTGAATGTCCAGAATATAGTTCCTATAGTGACTATTTTTTTTCTGGTACAGGCAATATTTCATTCTAAACACCTTAGTTTTGAAATAATGTAAATCAAGAACTTGGAGAGATATTAAAAAAATCGTTCTTTGTATTCGACTTTTCGAGTTACAGAAGAATCCATCATCAAATTGTGGCACCAAAGTTGTCCATCCTGCTCTAATGATGCCATTAAGCTACAGAACCTCCACTCCAAAAAAGAATTAATCAACTCTTAACATGAAATACGTTGGTACTTGATGATTTGGAATTGTCTCTTGTTCTGACATGGTATCTATAGATTTTGCACTGTTTCTTTGTACTTAATAATATTTCTACCTGATATTGGTGGTAACTGTGGTGGGGGTGTGATGCAGCGTACCACTGCGGCAGTCCCGAGGGATGGTCGCCATTGTTCCGGTTCCGCGTCCCACCCGAGGGTGCTTCCTGGTCGCCTTCTTTGGCTGTTTTTGGTGACATGGGCAACGAAAATGCAGTGACACTCCCTCGACTGCAGGAAGAGGTCCAGCGTGGCTTGTATGACACTGTTCTGCATGTCGGTGACTTTGGCTACGATATGGACACGGTTAGTTGTTCACTGTCATTTTTCAACCATCGTAATCATCAAATTTTTCAACATAATTTATGTATAAAAGTATATTGTGTACTCTGTTTTTTAGCGTAGTACATAATTTCTCTGGAATTTCCAATTTTTATGCAATTAGATTGCCCTACATTACCAGTACTTTGATAACGCATAGCTTTAAACAACCATATTTGCATTTAGCTTTCTGTGCGATTACAATCCCAGTCCATCCATATCTGAATTTTTTAATTTGTTCAAAAAAAATTATACTATTTTTGACTCAAGAAGCATAGTTACTTTTAGAAATAACGTAAGTGAGCGAGAGAGAGCAAGAAATTGAATTTGGTATTGCGTAAAGCAGGTATACCTAAATTGTAATCTCAAAGGCTACAAACATTCACGCGACCTCTGCAAATAAAAAAAAAAATCATTTTGATGTAAGGTCTGTATAGACGATTAAATTTAATCAAACGATAATTAAGTTTACAAAAGTTTTGGACGCATGAGGTTGTATTGTTGAATTACATCATCAGGCCAAATGAGCAGTAGGAAACAAAGGATTGCAGAGCTAAAAATGAAGCTGCCTTTGATTGGATAAATAAAAGAAATCTAACTAATGCAAGATATATACAGCACACAAAAAGAGCTTAATATGAAATTTTGGAACAAAAATTAAACTAGAGAGCTTAATATTTTAAAATTTATGCCTTTGTAATTAAAATGTTAAATAGAATAAATCCTGGTTACAAAGAAAGGAAACAAACAAGAAAATAATAACAGATAAACAAATAATACTAGTTTAGCTAGTGAAAAGGCAAATTTTAGATGTTTGCCCCACAAAGAGCAAAACAGACCATTCCAGACTATTTTAAACTAGAGAGATTTTGAAGAGGGGATACCGACTAAATGAAAGAACATAGGGATAAGCGAAAATCCTGTTAGAATGCATGAATAAATAACGAAGATTTTTAATTTTGAAGAGATAAATACCTCAACTGTTATGACGTGTCATGAAATGCGTTAATAAAACATTCGACAGAATAACATCTAAATCAAAATAGATATACCTTCAAACAGTATGATAAACTAAACTATAAGGGAATAAATTTTTGAATACTAAACCCTGATAATAAGCTAGACATTTTTGGAATAAACAAAAGGAGAACATAAATTAACAATCGTCCAACATAAATAATTAATAACTGTCAAACTGGGAGGAATTTGAGGAAGTTTGTTGCAGTAAAAAAGTAAAAAATTAATTGTTTTACCATATTCCAAAATATGAAGAAAAATCATCAAAATTTTGTCTGTCAAGGCTTGCATGGAAATTTCCATCGGTTTGGTCAGAGCTATAAAAGTAAATAGAAACAAGCGGTCAGCCTTATCCGGTGTTGTGTGGGCAGCTTTGATGCAGCATAGATGAGTGAGTGAATGCTGCCCAAATAGATAGATTATGCTCATAACCTTATTTTGTTATTTTTACATATTTCGGTTGTAGATTACACAGCGATACATATAGAACTTCTACTAAATTAATGATGTCAGAATTAAGGAACCAATAAAATTAAAAATAAAGAAAATAATCCCGAAACCTTATGCTATAGCGCATGTTATTGGTTTTATTCCTGTCCCAGGTCTCATTCAGCACAATAAATACAGAACTACTTCCATCCATATCAAATAATAACTCCAAAATAAGATAGGATTGGGAAAATAAACAGTTACCCGTCACTTACTACAGATGAAGGCAGGAGGGCGAAACACGTAAAAACACAAAAACAAACGAGTTGCACAATATTTCGACTTTAGTCTTAGTCATGTGGGAGGCGAGACATATGGCAGGGGGAAAGATGTGGTCACATCCGAGCCCGCCACATCATTCAGGAGGGTTTCAAACAATTGTATGAACGGTAGAATAAGAGTGTAGAAGCAGGTGGAGAGTAGTTTAAAGGAAAATAATGCAAACATTTTATACATACTTCCAATAAATTTTTATTAATCAATTCTGGGAACTTTTTGACAGAATGTTCTGTATCCAGACCAGTTGTTGAAAAAAATACTGCTATTTGGCAGAATCCAAACAATAATACTATGCACTGTTGTTTTCATGTGCTTTAAATGTTCTAAATTCAGTTCTATTAGTCTCCGGTTTTAGAAAGAATAAAAGCTATGTATTACTACCTCTTTTAAAATGCAAAGAATTCTTACTGTAGACATGGCAGTATGAAGCAGATATACACAGATGAAAATACTGAGCATAATTAATTTTTTTAGTATGAAGCTCTTAACAGAACACAGGAATTAGATAGTAAGAGTGAATCTAACCATGATGCTGTGTACATCTTCTTCAGTTGTTAAAACTTTAAAGTTACCTTAACCTGTATAGTTTCTCTGTCATATTAAAAAATCTTTTTAACGTTTCTGTCCAGTTTGTCCACTCTTTAGTTTCTTCAGATTTCCGTCATTGTTGAGCAGCAACTTTGCCTAACCTCAAAGCAAGAGAACCTGTTGCTTCCAATGAATTCGAATTATTTTCCAACAGGATGACGGTCGAGTTGGTGACGAATTCTTAAAGCAAGTCGAGCCAATAGCGGCCTATGTTCCTTACATGACTTGCCCAGGGAACCATGAGGAGGCAAAGTGAGTTATCTTTTTTAAAAAGAATTATAAATAGTGTCATGCAAATGAACCTTTCAGTGTGCAATGCCCTTTGTAGTAGCAGCATCACAGGAAGATGTCTGCGTGCATTGCGTCTAATGTCTGACATGTGTATTAATAACCAGTGTGATAACAAAAAGAAAACTTCCTGTTATGTTTAAGGTGAATCTTCAGAATGAATGTGATTGGAGTTCCAAACCGTTTGAATTTTCTGCAATGTTGTTTGTCAAAGCAGATGAGTAAGGAACTATTCATAAGGCTTGGAGATTGTTTACAACATACATGTTCCTGTTAAAACAGATGACAGTAGCTCATTATGGTATTTGGTAATACATAATTTGTGGGAGTTCAACAGTGTGGGTTCAAATAGTGACATTGGTACTGGCATAATGAACATTCTGATTGAATTTTTATGCAGTTTTCCTTAATTGGCCCCCAAAAAAATGCTTAAATGATGCACAATTTACACCTAAGAAATGCATATTACCTACGCAATGTACCCAAAAAAGTTAGAAAATTCAATACATCCTTGATCAGATGAATTCATAGTTTTGTCATCAGTACTATTTTTCAAAAAAAAATGTTAATTTTTAATGAATAATATTCTTATTTTGGCCACATTGACTTAGCCTGCCATAATCTTTATTTATTGTCAGAGCAATATTTTTTTTTTATTCTCGCTAGGATGCAAAATTTTACATTTTTCAAAATGATTTCGGTATAAATGCAATGGTGTTGCCAATAACATTAATGATGGTAGAAGTTTTCCAGAGGTGTTTCTGACAATGACTGTGTTGTTAGAATAACTATTTGTAAACAACAGGGGCTTACTTCAAGTTTAAAACAAATTTAAAATGGTACCTAAAAAAAAAACATTTTTTTCTACCATTTGCATTTGGAGAGATCTGATATATGTGTCACAAAATAGGAAAAATAGTATGGTGACTTTTTTTAGTTGTTAAAATTAGTTGCCTTTTATTAGTGATTGTAACTGTTGCATAATCTCTTGCCTCCAGCAACTTCAGTGACTACCGTGCCCGCTTCTCCATGCCAGGCGATACAGATGGCCTGTTCTACAGCTACAACTTGGGACCCGTGCATTTCGTATCCATCTCGACGGAGGTGTACTACTTTTTGGAGTATGGCGTCAAACTACTGGTCAAGCAGTTCGAATGGCTCGAGAAGGACCTGCAGGTAAACTGCAGATGTAACAAACTCTGAGACATGGTTGTTGAGGAAGTGAACCAACGTGATGATTGTGAGCATATTAAATTTAGTTTATTGCATTAATTGCCTTCTGTGATCATTCCAGCTTTCTTATTCAGTTTGACTCTATTTATTTTGTTGTCAGAGTAATTCTCTTCTTCAATGATTTTACCACTTGAGCAGTCTGACCTTAAACTAATGTGAAATACCTCTCTGCTAACAGATGGGACCTTCTTTAGCTTGGCAATAGTTGTTTGTTTCTGTTGGGTGTTGAATCTTGTGCAAGAAGTACTCTATCAGTTACATCATGAATGTTTTCCATGGAGATATATGTGGCCAGAATTGTCCAAAATGCTTGTCGATACAATCTCACAACTAAACCTGATGGCTTCTTATTCACAAGGGGTGATCAAATGGAAAGGTACGAAATGACGTAAAAACGTAACAGTTAAATGTTTGCATATTCTGCCATGGGAGAATGTAGCGAGACATCTCGGGATGCGATTGGAGTCTCTGACTGGGATCGGAGCATGTTCAGCAGGCAAGGTGTTGCTCACCGTCTTTTTCGACGTTCAAGGTCCGCTATTTGTGGAATTCCTCGAGCACATAAAAACCATTAACTCTGATGTGTACTGTGAGACACTCAGAGGCCTACGCAGGTCCAT
>JARYHS010008017.1:0-14001 GCA_031002005.1 Vandiemenella viatica
CTCTCGAATCCCAGGCTCAAATGCTCAGAGCAACATATTCTGATTTAGACCACCGAAGCTTCTGCGCATTCCCCTCTTATTTTCTCTGTGGTCTAAAGCTGAAATCAGCAAATAGAAACATTCATCTTTTAAGTCAATGGCATTAAATTTCTTCTTCCTCTTCGTAATATTTCTACGAATGCTCTTAGATATTCACTCTAATTTATAAATCATTTTTCCAACTGTATTACTTCCATAGAGTTTAGATAATACTTTCAGCCTAATTCTGTTTTTTTATTCTTAAACGCCTAAGTTTCAGATAATGGTGCCTAACATTTCACACAAGGCGTTTTTGTCTGTTTCTTTCATTTTTTATTTTTTAAACTGCTTAACATCTCTTAACAGCAAGGTCTTTAGAGACGGGAAAGGATGGGAGGCAACGAATGGGAAGGAATTCGGCCATGGCCTTTTGAAGGAAGCACCCCGGCATTTGCCTGGAGCGATTTGGGAAACCATGGAAAACCCAAATCTGGATGCCCGGACGGGGATTCGAACCGGCGTCCTCCCGAATGCGAGGCCAGAACGCTAACCGTTACACCACCACTCACGGTGTTCCTTCCAATTAACAGTGTACCTACCCTTAGAAATTCGTATATTTCTTGGAATGGTAGAGAACTTACGTGGCCAGGAAACAAAAGAGAAGCTTTACGCCGTGTCGACGTCAAGGTCATTAGAGGCGGGAAAAGACTGGGGACAAGAAAAGGGAAGGAGTTCATGGCCAAGGCCTTTTAGAGAAAGCATTCGGGCATTTGCCTGGAGTCACTGGTAGCCAACTGATCAGTTCTAAGCAAGGATACATTCCATCTTGTTAGCGTAATTTACATAACTTGCTAATGCATTTTAAAGGCGTCGCGCTACCATAAGTGTGTAGCGGGGTGCATAGCACAGGGGCAGTGAAGCAGTGGATTTTTTTTTTTTTTTTTTGCTATCATCAGTCTTTAGACTGGTTTGATGCAATCCTCCATCCCTTCCTATCCTGTGCTAACCTCTTCATTTCTACATACCCCTTACAATCCACGTCCTCAATTATCTGCTTCATATATTCTAATCTCTGTCTACCTTTGCAGTTCTTACCTTCAACTGTTCCCTCCACTAACAAATTAACCAATCCAGCATGTCTCAAGATATGACCTACCAGCCTGTCTCTTCTTCCTGTAAGCTTCTTCCATAAACTTCTTCTCTCATCCATCATTTCTAAAACTCGTTCATTTCTTACTTTGTCTGTCCACCTAATTTTCAGCATTCTTCTGTAGCACCACATTTCAAATGCTTCAAGTTTCTTTCTTTCCGGTATTCCTAAAGTCCATGTTTCGCTACCGTAAAGTGCTGTGCTCCACACATAGAGTTTTAAGAAGTTCTTTCTAACTCCTAGATCAATATTTGAAACTAAAAGGTTTCTCTTTTTCATGAAGGCTCTTTTTGCTAGTGCTATTCTGCTTTTAACATCATTCCTGCTTCGGCCATCGGTTGTAATTTTGCTTCCCAAGTAACAGAACTCACTCACTTCTCCTATTGCATCCGATCCTATTTTTATATTTAACCTGCTAGTATTGGTATCACTTCTGCTACATTTCATCACTTTTGTTTTACTTTGATTTATATTCAGTCCAAAATCTTCCTTCAGTATTTTGTTCATGCCATTCAATAACTTCTCAATATCCTCAGCCCTCTCTGCTAATAAGACAATGTCGTCAGCAAATCGTAGCATACTGATTTTTTCGCCCTGAAAACTTATGCCACATGGAAATTTTTCTTTGACTTTCTTCATTGCTTCTTCTACATACAAGTTGAATATTAATGGGGATAGACTACAACCTTGTCTCACACCCTTTTTAACTGATGCATGTCTCTCGTGATTCTCTACTTTTATCACAGCCACTTGATTCTTATATAGTTTATAGAGGATTCTTCTATCTCGATACTTTAGACCTGACTTCTTTAAAATTTTGAACATCTTGTCCCACCTAACATTATCAAAAGCTTTTTCTAAATCAACAAATGCCATAAAAGTATCTTTGTTTTTCTTGATCCGCCCTTCAAGTATTAATCTTAAAGACAGAATTGCTTCCCTTGTACCGCGATTTTTCCTAACCTCAAACTGATCTTCACCTACTATCTCTTCTACTACCCTTTCCATCCTTCTGTATATTATTCTGGTCAGTAATTTTGAAGCATGTGATGTTAGACTAATGGTGCGATAATTCTCACATTTGTCAGCTTGTGCTTTCTTTGGAAGTGTGAAGATGATATTTTTATTAAAATCAGTTGGAATTTCTCCTGTTTCATAACTTTTTGATATCAGCTTGAATAATCTTTCGATTCCTTCCTCTCCTAGAGATTTAAGAAGTTCTGCAGGGATCTCATCAATTCCAACTGCCTTATTTGCTTTCAAGTCATTCAGAGCTTTATTAAATTCTGTCCTCAAAACAGGATCTCCTAAGTCATTCATGTCGACATCGCCTTCCTTTTCCAATACACTATTGTTCAAGTCGTCCCCAACATACAGTTTCTCAATGTATTCCTTCCACCTGTTAGCTCTATCTTCTGACCTTAAAAGAGGTTTAACCATCAGCAGCTTTAATTTTCATACCTCTTTTCTTCATTTCTCCAAAATTCTGTTTGATCTTTCTATATGCAACATCTACTTTTCCTGCAACCATTTCCTTTTCTACTTCTTCACACTTTTCTTGTAGCCATTTTTCTTTTGCTATTTTGCATTTCCTATTTATTTGATTTCTAAATTGCCTGTACTGCTCTTTTCCTGCTTCATCCTGAGCATTTTTGTACCTTCTCCTCTGATCCATCAGCTCCAAAATTTCTTCTGTGATCCAAGGTTTTCGGGCAGTTTGTTCCCTAAAGCCTAATGTTTCTTTGCCAGCTTTCATTATTTCGGTCTTTAATGCATTCCATTCGTCCTCGGTTGAGCTCCTTTCAGAGTTACTTCTTAGACCTAAGTCTACCATTTCTGCAAATTTTTCTCTGGTGCTAGATTGTTTCAGTTTATTCACTTCCAGTCTGTTCTGCTTATGCTGCTTCCTTATTCGCTTGAATTTCAGCCTGCACTTCATTACTATCAAATTATGGTCCGAGTCTATGTCTGCTCCTGGGTACGCTTTACAGTCTAGAACTTGGTTCCTGAATCTCTGTTTGACCATGATATAATCTAGCTGATATCTGCCTGTATCCCCAGGACGTTTCCAGGTGTATATTCTTCTTGCATGGTTCTTAAACAGTGTGTTCGCCACTACTAGCTTATATCTTTCACAAAATTCTAGCAACCTGCTTCCTCGCTCATTTCTTTCTCCTAGACCAAAACTTCCTACAGTATTCCCCTCTTTTCCTTCTCCCACTATTGCATTCCAATCACCCATGATTATTAGATTTTCCTCCCCTTTCAAATATTGGATTAATTCTTCAATTTCAGCGTATATTTTTTCTATCTCTTCGTCATCTTCCTGTGACGTTGGCATATATACTTGTACTAATGTGGTTGGGACGGGCTTAGTTTCTAACCTCATCAAAATAATCCTGTCACTAAATTGTTCATAATAACTAACCCGTTTCCCTACTTTCTTGTTCATTACAAATCCTACACCAGTGACTCCATTGACAGCTTGCTGTGCTAATTATCCTGTGTTCCCCAGACCAGAAATCCTGTGCGTCCTTCCATTTAATCTCACTAATCCCAACAACATCTAACTTAAGTTGTTCCATCTCCCTTTTTAAGTTTTCTAACCTACCTGCCCTATTCAGACTTCTAACATTCCACGCTCCGACTCGTAGAATGTTTCTATCCATTCTGATGACTCCTCCCTGAGCAGTCCCCACCCGGAGATCCGATTGGGGGACTATTTTACCTCCGGAATATTGTACCCAGGAAGAAGCCATCATGATATATGTAATTTTAGAGGATTACATGTCCTCGGGATACCCTTTGGGTCTTTAATGCAGTGGTTTCCCGTTGCCTTCTGCATCCCCATGCCGTTGATCATTTCTGATTCATCCGCCTTTAGGGGCCGTTTCCAACCCCAAGGGCAAGAGGGTGCCCTGAACCGCTCCCCGCTCTTCCGCCCTCTTTTCAGAGGCCGTTGGCAAGCAGTGGGTGACTCCTTATACCGGGAATCTTTCAGTCGCCAGAGCCTCGTCCGTGCAAACAGGGTGCACCACGTGAAGGAGAGGTTGACATTTGGTTGGAAAAGACTACTATAGTCTCTCCCAAACCCTTACAAACAATATATATAAATTAGTAAAAGAATCTGTTTTTAAAAGAAATATTTACTTAGCACCTTAAACATTCCAATTTCAAAACTTATCTCTATAAATGATTACCAAAAAAAATTTCTAAAAACGTTACACTTTTGCGATTTGAAAAATAGTTGTCTAAATCGGACCCTCATAAAAGTTATGAAAATTACACTAAATAAAATTATAAAAATGAACTGAATCAAAAAAAAACATAATATAGTTTAAAGAAACAAATGTAATATGATAATTAAAGGTTAATTTTTTTAAAAAATACAAATATATAGACTACAATATAAGAAGACAGAAAATACAACATTACCCGTAGTTCTCCTTCTGAATATTCGGAAAACTTCTTGTCGCAGAACATGCACCAAGCCATCATCTTTGGATGGGGACACCAGTAACAAGCTCCAATTCCGATGATCCAGAGGATGCACTCATTTCGTCCTAAGTGCTTGATGCTTTCACATTCTTTTCAAAAGTAAGGCGCTTTTTCACCTGCTCTTTCTCTTTTCTAGAAAGCCCTACTGCTGAACCATGCCTCCGTCCGCGGATACTTTTGCATCCTCGACCATGATTACGTGCTTGCTGTTGAGTTTCCTTGACTTCTTTAGCTCTTTTAGCTTCCATCAATTGGGCTTTATAAGGCGTAGATATTATGATCATAGAAATGCAGGTCTTTCGCCCTATATTTGAGAAATAGGCAGACTTGTAAGCATGAAAAAGAAGGAGATCCGGTTTAGGCAACTCACGGGGGTCCGCTTTGCGCAACCCTAGCTTGTATTTTGTTAACCCAATAGATATTAACCTAACGTTTCAACCAGACAGTTCAGTGATAAACATTAATCTAAAACCTTATCATTTAAATGTTTAAATTGGTTGGAAGGCTTACCTGCCAATTTCCACAACAAATTCAAAAAATATAGCACACTGTAAAAACTTGGTTCACTGACAAATCACGTAATGGCGATTTGGCGATCAACAATTAAAGTGAGCAACACGAGCTCTCTGTTACAGAGTGGTAGAAGCCAAAACTACTATTTACACTTGATTCCGCTAGAGTTCAGCACAATTCAGAGGCAGGCGACCGGGGGTCCTCTTAAGGGGGAGGGGTCCGGAATAGGGCACTTTCCTCTATTATAAACATTTTTGTTAGAATATTTAGTTAAAAGATAACATAATTTTGCTGAAAGCACTTGTGGTATATTATACATCCATAATTTTTTTTTTAAAAGCTGCGTTACTTAGTATCAACCACATGGCAAACATATATAATATATTTTCACTATCATTAAAAGCGTAATTTTTTAACAATCATATTCATCCTCTTGTAATACGTTATGTTTTCAACAATAAAAAGGAAAGACAACATTATTATTTCTATTGTTATTACTATTACTCCGCGATTCACTGAAATTTTAACCCATATAATTATTTCATCCCGCATCTGCCTGTTGCACTAGCTACATATTGGCATAATTTTTTTATTTTATCGTCCTTTAATATAGCTAGAAAGTGTTGTAAGCTTTCATAGTTTGGAATTTGGATGCCTCTATCTTTCTGCAGAATTGTTTTCCTATGTTGACTGTATTTGGGATATTCCACAATAATGTGTATAATGTCTTGAAATGCACCGTAATGTTAAAAATCATGTTATACTGTCAAATCTAATACTAAGTTTCCTGAGTTTAACATGATGTGCCCTGATATTTATTAATGTTTTATGTTAAACTGTGGCTGCCTCGGGATGTTATTTTGAACAGCATGATACCAAGCGTCTTTAACTCTTCCTACTCAGTCTTCAGGAGATTTCAGATTTTACCCAAAAGTCTCTGCATGGCACCCTAATCTCAGCTGATTCATAATCCTTGCCATCAAGAATTCATTGTAAATAATTTTTTTTATCTGTTGTGTTTTGGTTAATTTATTTAAGATGTCGTATAGTAGGGAGCTCTGGGAGAGTTCTGGGCTCTATGAAAGATACATTTTAGCAACGAAATCGAGTAAGTAACTGCCATCGACAAGAGAAATTTATCGAAAATTGAAATACATTTAAATAAATATGACTGCAGCGGAATTTATAATTCTCGGAACCTTCCCCTATTTTTCGCGGACGGAACAGACCTTAAATCAGTGTTCCGATTATATTTCTTCGAAAATACTATAAACATTATGTAAGAGAATCTATCTCTAAGTAATTTCCACGCAAAGAAGTGATGGAAGCATTAAGATGATAGAGACAGACGCTAACCTCAAACCAAATACCTTTCTCATAGCCACTCTTATTTTTTCCCAGTATAAATACAGTAAACATTGCTTGCAAAGATATTGTGTATGACGTTTGATCATTTTTATTTTGTACTCCGACCGCAAAAAAATAAGATATTTAAACTACAATACTATGGCTTTTAACATAGTTCTGTAGTTCGGCCAAAGCTTTAACAATAGGTATCCTTGTCCTTACCTGAATCGCTTGTTTCATAAAGCAGAGCGTATATTAATACTCCTCAAGAATATCTACAATGAACTAAATACCCCAGAAGGAGCAGAAAACGTTCTACCGGCTAGCGAAGAGTCGTTACCGTTCCACTCTAGATGTTGGACCACTAAGGATGAAAATCAGATCCTTCTTCAGAAATTGACCGAGATCCTCAGCCGATGGAAACAACACTTCGAAAATATCAGCAACAAAGAATTTCCACATCCACAAATGTCACGTGCAGATCCTGTTTGTGGCCCAGCTCAGGCATCACGGCTGTTGAAGTCGAGACCAACATGAAGAAAATGAAAAGGCAACTGGACCAGATGATATCCCATCGGAGGTATGGAAGACGCTTGCATCACAGGCATCTCATTTCTTAACAGATCCCTTTAAAGAGGTCATAGACCAAGATGAAGCGTCTTGTGCTTGGCTCACTAGTATTACAATAACCCATGGGATAGGAAAGGGGTGAAGTGCTAAACTGCTCCAACTATAGAACCATTTGCTACTTTGCCAAACGATGACGATTTTTGAGCGCATTGTGGATACACTCCTTCGCAGCGTATTTGAGATTGCCCCAAATCAATGCGGTTTTGTGAAAGGCACTGGAAACGACAAAAGCAATTCACGCCACGCGCCTTCTGATGGAAGGCACCTTGAAAAGAGAAAACCACACCATATAACTTTCTTGGATCTTTAAAAGGTCTTCGATAGGGTGCCTCATGATTTAATCTGGTATGCACTGAGACAGCTTCTATACCTGAACGTACCAGCCATATTCGATGTGCTGCAGGATATAACGCAACTTTCCCCCTCAGGGTTGGTGTCTCCATCGCTGTTTTTCCTCTGTCTTGACACTATTGCTGCAGAGCTATTCACTCTATATCTCTTGACGTTTCAGTGTTCTGACGATATCATGCGAGTCTCGTCAGGAACTGGAACAACAAACGACTAATACGGCATGCGACTTAATGCACGGAAGACCGAGAGCATGGAGTGTGGAGTTCCAAGTAATGGGTCTGTTTACTTAGATGTCGTTGAACACGTTAACTCATCTCTAATCTGTTCGGAGGATCAGACGATCCCAGATATCCGGAACAGAATCAACGAACGCATCCTGGATGAAGTGGCGCCAGGACACAGGAGTCCTTTATGACCGGAAGGTTTCACTCTATCTTAAAGAAACAATTTACGAAGGCATCGTTCTACCAGTGGCACTGTACGGAACGGAATGTTGGCCAGTCACGAAACGACGTGTACAAAAGCTGCATGCCACTGAAATTAAGATGAATGGCTGGCATCTGGAATGAGAATGTTCGGGTGGTATTTGATGCGGCTCCAGTCCCTGAGAAAATGTGGGATGGTCTTATGTGATGGCATGGCCTTGTACTGTGCAGCAGCAGCTCTCCAGTCCAGGAAGCTCCGGCTGGACACCTTTCGACTAGTGAACGTCTCGCCTGAGGATGCACAAGATCGGCTTAAATGAATGTAAAATCCCATAGGGTAAGTACTAGGAAGAAGAAGATATTAATAGCTTCGTGAACGAAGTGGCGGCCAAAACTGAATGATTTGGTTTATGTTATGAAGCGACAATCTATAACTTGGCCTAAGTAAAGCGATAATTCTGAAGTATTCAGTTTATGTTTCCCAATATTAGCTGGTATCCGTTGCTATCAAAGCGTCCTGACTGAAGAAAGGTGCTAACCACTTCAGACATAAAGTTTCAAGTTCAACGTCTCCATCACCTCCAACAGTGTGGTACGTCATCACTCTACATGTACTAGAATGCAGTAGAGCTATGACAGGCTGACCGAGTTCGAATTTAGGATCCTACCTCAAGTTCACCGTGCATCCGGGAAAGTTGCCGTCACGAACTGCTTTGCTTATCTTTTACAAGAGAAATATGTCTCACGGGAACCGGATTTGGTTGATACGGTCTATGATTTTAACTGCATCTTCTACTTATTTACATTTCTATCAATAATAACATATTGTTATAGAATATAAAAATGAAATATTTGCTCGGTAATTTGTGAAACAACAGATTTTCTGCCTGTGATGTTATAAATAAAATTGGTCTCCGTCTTCTTTTACACAGAACGTATATATAATAGTATGAGGTGGATCGACAAGATGCAAGCGTGGCAGTGGAGGGGAAAGCGGTGAAAGCGTCGGAGTGGTGGCTGCTGGCTGCTGCTCCTCACACTGCGACATGCCGCGCTCCCAGGCACTGCTCTTGCTCGTCGCTGCCGCTTCAGTCTGTAAGTACAATACGGTTCAATCAACTTGCTAACAACATACACAAGTTTTTAGATAAAAAATATGTATTTAAAGATAAACTGGAAATTTATTAACATCTGGATGCTGTGGGCCATTTCCTCAATTGTGAATTAATAATTTTTTAAAAGTATAAAGGTTAACGATACGCCAAGGAAATTGAATTTTGTTTTATTCTTTTGTAGTACGCGTTTAAACTCTATTTCCAGAGCATCATCAGTGAAATCTGTACATTATTTTTAAATGGAATGTAACTAACTAAATGTACAAATAAAAAACAGATGTCGCCGATGTTGATCCGGAAATAGAGTGAAACGCGTACGACAAAGAATAAACAAAATTCAATTGCAATGGCGTGTCACTAACCCATATAAAAAAAAATTGGAAAATTATTCTTTGTTCAATTCCTTCCAATCCATGCAATAATTTCCATATTAGTGTTATTTGACACAGCCTTTATGTACCGCAGCCTTCACTATGTTTGTTATTCATCCTATATTTTGACAATGACATTTTTCAAATCTCAGATATCTTTTTCAGCGGGCATTTACGAAACAATATATGTATATAAAACGCCGATCTCTGCGAACTGTAAATTCGCTTCAGTCAAATTTTGAAATCAATGGAATATAATTCAGAGTCCTAGTGATTAAACCATGAACCCTCTGTGGCACCAAAATCTGTCTGTATTTTATTGAATTTGTGATTGTAACCGCGTTAAATACAGTTTGAAACAGATTTCCTAATATGAATGTCAAGTGAAAGTGAAGACGGGTGCTGGTAAATGCCAAGGCCTCGTAAGAGTGAAAGCTACCTACTGCAGACGTGACAACCGTCTGAAAATAAATTATAATGTCAATGGTAGTGGTTGACGTAACACCTTCATAAAAACAGTTGATACTGTTACAGAATGGAACCGGATATCTCGTTTTCAATTTAATGACGATCTCTGTTAAGACAATATAATTTTCCTTTCGGCTACAGAATTATATGTTTGAAGTACTGTTAACTTCCGATATCACTTGTTTGTTTGCAGAATTAACGCTAAAGGTTGAAACAAGAAAGCTGGAGTTTGCGTTCACATCACGTTTTCAAATCATAGTGACATTTTACACGTTCATCTTCGTCAACATTTGGATCTTTCACGATTTTGTAAATTAATCTTGAACAAATACTTTTTTTTTTTTTACTTCAACAAAAGTCTACAAAACCAGTTTAGTATTTCCTGGATTACTAGGTAATAATTTAAATCATTGTCGTGCCACATATATCAAATGGTTTCTTAAGTAATTGAATCTTCGAACTGAAGCATTCATTCACTTTTTTCTTAAGCTTGGAAACTACGCCAAACATAGACCAAGTGAAACTCTTTCGGTAAAGGTTTTTTGCTTTTTTTACTTATGTCTTTACGCCTCGTCAACGTCGAGATCACAGGAGGCTGGAAAGAACTGGGGGCAAGGAACGGGAAGGAATTTGGCCATGAATGTTTGAAAGAACCATCTCGGCATTCACCTGGAGTGATTGGGGAAACCATGGAAAGCCCAAATCTGGATGCCCGGATGGGGATTCTAACATGCGTCTTCCGAAACTCTAGGCCAAAGCGTTAACCGCTCACCCACTAAGCTCGATAATGGTCTGTAAAAAGTATTGCAGGCTTATTACAAAAAAAATATACATTTTTAAATACTTTATATGTTAAACTGTTAATATCATTATGAAGGAATAACACTATTGTTTCAACTGCGATATTTAGCATAGCTTAATGTCACTTATCACAGAAAAACCTTCGTAGTTAAAAACAAAATTGTAATAATAATAATAAAAAATTAACAGAAGATAATGAGCTCAGTTTATCATTTTAAATGAGGAAAATGTACTCAATCACGCCTCGCCGTTTAAGTAGGTGTGATTAGAGGTGTTATTGACAAAATATTATCCTACATATTTCTCAGATTGTATTTCATTATTGCAACAACTGTTCGAAGACATTCTCGAAATTAGGATTCTCATATTTGATATAGACTTCTAGTTGATTGCCTGATGCTTTTGTGTTCCAGATGGCGCCGGCTCAAATTTCAAATGCCCCGACCCGGACGGTATGTTCGAAGACGCTCGCCAGTGCGACAAGTTCTACGATTGTAGAGACGGTGTCGCCACAGAAAAGCTGTGTCCAGACGGTCTAGTCTTCGATCCTCTCATCAGGAAAATCAACAAGTGCGATCAGCCCTTCAACGTCGACTGTGGAGATAGGATCGAACTTCGTGAGTGCAAGTCACTCTTTTCAGAGTTTATCTGCCGTATCACTTACGGATTAGTTGTTTCTTAACTTATAAGTATTGAATTGGTTGCAACAAATTCTGAGAGAGAGGATTTTAATGACAAGTATTTTGTCAGAAGATATTACCAGTTGTACCATCCTTTTACATTTTCGGAAACAAGTATAATTGGTTTTAGTATTGCGTTTACAGAATGTTCGACTTTCAGATGCTTCACTACGATTATTTTAATTTTTAACGATTGTACTGTGATGGTGATATGTATTCCATGAAACTGAATATTTTCCCTTCTTACATTATTTGTATCTAGTTGATCCAGTTAATGAATAATATTTTTTCGTCATAAGTCTCTTGACTTAGTTTGATAATCCTCCATCTCTTCCTGCCTTCAACTAACCTCTTCAACTCAATATATCCCCTACAACCTACGTCCTCAGTTATCTGCTTCATATATTCCAATCGCCGTCTACCTCTACCATTCCTTCCTACGTCTAATCCCTCCACATATAAATTAATAAATCCTGCATGTCTTAAAATATTGTCTCTGACTATTCCTTAAACTTCTTTCCTAATCCAACACTTGCAAAAAACGATCATTTTTCACATTATTTATCCATCTACATTTCAACATCGTTGGACGTTGTGTAGTACTACAATGAAACTGCTTCAGTTTTCCTTGTTACTAATATTCCTTAAATCCCAGTTCTGTGCTGTGCTCCACACAAACAGTCCTTTTTTTTCATTTTTTTTTCAAGAAAGCTCTTTTCGCAAGCACTATTCTGCTTCTACGCGTATCATCATTCTTGCTTCGGCCGTAAGTTGTAATTTAATTCTCATATAATTGTATTTTCATACTTCTCAGTAACTACTTTTATATTTAAGTTACTGTAATCACCATCATTTCTGGTGTATTTCATGACGTTTGTCTTGATTTGGATTATGTTTCGTCTAAATTCCTTTTCAGTATTTTGTTGATCCCATTCAATCATTTTTCAAATATCCTTATTCTGCCCTGCTAAAAGGACAATGTTTTCAGCAAATCGCAACATACTGGTTTATTTCTCGTTGGAAACTTACGCCACATTCAATTTTTTGTTCTACTTCCTTTATTGTTTCTTTTACATATACGCTGAATATAAATAGGGAAAGAATATAACCATATCTCTCTTTTATTATAGTTTTATTATAGCCATCTGAGTCTAACATCGATTATAAATTGTTGTTCTATCTCGTTATTTTAGACGTGACTTCTTTAAAATGGTGAAAATCTCATTCGAGCCAAACATTATCAAAATGCCATGAAATTCTCGGTTTTTTCCCGAGCCACCTTTCCAGAATTGCTTCTTTTTTATATACCCCGGTTTTTCCTAAATGCAATCCGATTTTCACCTATTATCTCTTTTACTAATCTCTGTTCTAGTCAATAATTTTGAAACAGATGTTGCTATAAATTATGTGAGATTGAGCTTTCTTTGGTAATGTGCAGATGTTGCAACTCCATTCCTTCCTTCATCGCCAGTACTCCTTCATTCTCTTGTTGACTCTTGCTTTTTCTTCGTCTGAAAATACCTTCCTTTTCCTGATTGGTTTTTCTTGAAATAGATCCTTTCCCACCGTAGTTTTTACTTTTATTTTAATTAGTTGTCTAAGCTTACCTTTATTCATTGTCCATATTCATAGCCAGTAAGAAAACAAATCACCCTGTTGAGGCAACTTTGAATTTTTTTTTTTTAAATTCAACAATTCATTCCTATATAATGTACCTCGACAACTTACAAGCTGATAATTATACTATCAAGACTTTAAATTTCTTACAGGCCTTTCAAAAACTTTTTGCTCGTGCTGTGCTAAAATGCATACAAACATTCGACCTTCTTGCCACAATTGCTCACTCAGAACTCCACTGCCGTATTTTTAATATACTTTTTTATATAGATATTTTTCGCTCTCACAGAATCTTTGCTCCGGCGACATTCTTAAGACTCCTTGTTCCAAAGATATGGTTAATGGTAATTTGTTTGTACATCTCGTCGATGTCATTTGAGCAGAGAAAGTACTGGAGGCAATGAACGGGAAGGAATTGAGCCATGACATTTGAAGGAACCACACGGACATTCGCTCGCCTGGAGTGATTTTGGGAAACAATGGAAAACCCAAATCAGGAGTGCCAGACTGGGAGTAGAGATCAAATGAGCACGAAAAGATGAGAATGAGTTGCTGTCTCTCACATCCCCTCCGTTGCTTTGTCTCTAAAAATTAGCCTGATAATTTTTACCTAATACAAACTGAACTATACTAACCTTTTACTAGATTTTGTATGTATTTTATCAAAAACTGATTATTTCACTACCACTTTTAAATTTATTTCTTCTCGCCAATTAGGTATTCTTCTTTTTACAGTTAATAATATTTTTTTGTAAAACCAATGCTCGCTTAAGCTTCATAGGCTTCACATTATGTTTAATCAGGTTCTTCTTCTGTCATGTAACTCGGTACAACGTACAATATTTTCTCTTCAACTCCTGAATATCTTCTTGCTATCACTTACTTCCTTTTTCTACTGCATTAATCAATATTCCTTTTTTGACTACAATACTCTTCATTATTTCTTCATATTTTTCTTATTATTTAGCATTGTTATACTATTCTGCGTTATATTGTACTTTTCCCATTCCACCGTCC
>JARYHS010008019.1:0-29861 GCA_031002005.1 Vandiemenella viatica
CCTACGCAGTGCCGTAGGGGACCGCACCGCCACTTCCCGGCAAATTAGGGACACTGTTGCTCCTGGGGTATCAGAGAGGACCATTCGCAACCGTCTCCATGAAGCTGGGCTACGGTCCCGCGCACCGTTAGGTCGTCTTCCGCTCACGCCCCAACATCGTGCAGCCCGCCTCCAGTGGTGTCGCGACAGGCGTGTATTGAGGGACGAATGGTGACGTGTCGTCTTCAGTGATGAGAATCGCTTCTGCCTTGGTGCCAATGATGGTCGTATGCGTGTTTGGCGCCGTGCAGGTGAGCGCCACAATCAGGACTGCATACGACCGAGGCACACAGGGCCAACACCCGGCATCATGGTGTGGGGAGCGATCTCCTACACTGGCCGTACACCTCTGGTGATCGTCGAGGGGACACTGAACAGTGCACGGTACATTCAAACCGTCATCAAACCCATCGTTCTACCATTCCTAGACCGGCAAGGTAACATGCTGTTCCAACAGGACAATGCACGTCCACATGTATCCCGTGCCACCCAAAGTGCTCTAGAAGGTGTAAGTCAACTACCCTGGCCAGCGAGATCTCCGGATCTGTCCCCCCATTGAGTATGTTTGAGACTGGATGAAACGTCGTCTCACGCGGTCTGCACGTCCAGCACGAACGCTGGTCCAGCTGAGGCGCCAGGTGGAAATGGCTTGGCATGCCGTTCCACAGGACTACATCCAGCACCTCTACGATCGTCTCCCTGGGAGAATTGCAGCCTGCATTGCTGCGAAAGGAGGATATACACGGTACTAGTGCCGACATTGTGCATGCTCTGTTGCCTGTGTCTATGTGCCTATGGTTCTGTCTGTGTGATCATGTGTTGTATCTGACCAAAGGAATGTGTATATAAAGTTTCCCATTCCTGGGACAATGAATTCAGGGTGTTCTTATTTCAATTTCCAGGAGTGTATATATATATATATATATATATGGGATACGCAGAAGATATTTTAACCATTTTCTCTGCTGCTCTTCTACACAAGCCAATTCTTCTTCTAATAATAAAATTGGTATTATGTCTAATGATGCTATTGAAAAATTTCGAAAAATTGAGAAGTTCATTCGTGTGTGCACTTGCTAGTTTGTCTGATGTCGTCTGTTAGTGTATTCCTGTATAGATGTGGAAACTTATGTCTGTGTCGAGTCTTGACGCACTACGTGCTGGATACGCAACATGCTGATAAATGTAAATCAGGTTCAGTGGCTAGGTTAACAAGGGCCAAGGTGTAAAAAGATATTTTGGGCCCTATGGTCAGATGGCCCCGTGAGCTGTTCTTAGGGGCCCCGGTGCACGGCACAGCATATTCTTCCGATAGCTACGCCACTGATCAGGCTTAATCTTGCCGGGTAAAGATAATCTTTAATGTTTCATGGAATCCGGATCAGATACGATTTGTAATGTACTTCTCATTACAGAGCAAAAATGTTTGAGAGGTTTATGTCGACTAAGGACCTCTGACAATCTGCAAGAAGAGACAGATTTGACTCACGGACTATTTCCTGTCAGACGCCTTAACCACTTACCCGTGTTCTTTGATAATGGCGAGAAGAAAGCTGGTTAATGAAAGCTACTATTAGTAAATTAAGCAAAGGAAACGTATTTCTGTACTGTAAATATTGTGTATCTTATGGTTTAACAAACTGAATTTGATGTGATTATTTTCATTTACAAAGTTTTGTGTTCTCTATGAAAGCAATCAAGATTTCCAGTTTTAGCTGCGCTATCAGGAAGGAAATGGGACGACAGGTGTGGACTTCCGATGGCCACGCCTTCCTGCTCGGCTTCGCGCACTGTCACTGTCCAGACAGCGTGAGAGGCGGCACAATGAAGGTACTGTGTAATGCGATGAGTTACTAGTACTTACGAATCAACAATATTCTATCAAATGACTACAATACTAGATTATAATAAATATGTTGCAGCATTTAACAGTTGTTTACTTACAGTTACAATAATATGGTGTACTCTCAACTATATTTATATTTATTTTTGACAAATTATCTCCTAAAGTTGGGTCGTTACAGACACAACTTCCACAGATCTTACGGCGTGATTTACAAGATGTCACGATAATGCTCTAGTAATAAAAATCTATTCACGACTACTAATGGTCTAAATCATTATAGCGCAGTTTCTTTTAGTATTCGGTATTTCTGGGCTGTTTTTATGTCAATCGCTAATGTTGAAATGTTGAGTTTGCATATTTAGAACAATTAGTGGGATCCTTGTTTTGATAATGGCTTGCACTGTGTTTCGAGAACATTGGATGATGAATGACCACTCACGGAATTTAAGAGTCTATCTCAGGGTTATTAGAAAATGTGGTAATTTTTACCGAAGGCTGTAAAACGACTTTCGGTAAGGTATTATTATTGTAAGTCTTGCTCTTCGATCTGTAAGTGTTAATTTCATGCTTATACATAAATATTGAGGAAATTGTTTGAAGTATTTTAGCTATTTTTTTTTCATAAAATAGGTTTTATCGATGGTTTCTTAGCGACAATCAGAAAAACTCGTGCAGGGGGGGGGGGGGGGGTACATTTTTGTGGTCGTGAGCTGTTTAACGGTTAAGACCAAAGGTGATTCGCCCGGTGAATCATTTAGGGATTCGATTACACTCAGTAGGTATTTTGTTTATCTTCAATTTTCGCGGAATAGTTATAGTTTGTGGCTGTGAAGAAATCGAACTAAGGTAGTGTATTATTTCAGGTGTCACCTAGAGTTATGAACCCATTTCCTAGGCCTCCACTTTAATGTGGAATCCGGGCAACGAAACGTCTTCGCGTAGTTAAGAACTCAAAAATTTGATAACCTAGCTGGAAAGACAACCCCGCACCCTGAACGATAAGAGCAAGCGGCTTTACTACTTAGTTATTGGTCCGCGTACACCCAGGGGTATTTGCTTCAGGAAGTACGCGTGGTAATCCCGTGGCTAACATAAGCACTAATATAACTGTAAGAATAAACAACTGCGCAAACTTTACTATTTTCAAAATTAATTTTATACAAACTTGTGTACATGTGATTTATTTTACTGTAATGACGTTGTTGTGCGAAACACTCACTGAGATGAATGCATTTATTTATTTAACGTTTCAGTTGTAATGGATACAAGGGATTGAAATCTTGATGGCGCACTTTTGATCAACTAATTGGGAACCACAGCTATAAACTGTTGTATCACGATAATCAAAAATCTTTCTAGCTAGCATTATGCTTATGTAGTCTGACATAGGAAAAATTGCATAATGCTGCTTTTACTTAAATAATACACTTTCTAGTAATAATTTATGCATGCTATTGAAACCTTGTGGTTTATTACTGTGTATTTTAGCTGTGCTATCAGTAATAAACAGGATGCCAGCCAGGTGCGGTGTTCCTGTGGCCACGCCATCTTTCCGCGCAGGTCAGTGGCCTTCAAGAGGCTCTGTGGTCGAGTTAATATTAACTGCTATTATTCCGGAGTGGAACATATATATCAGCGGCATTTTCCTTACCAACGTTGATATACACTTTAGAGTAATAACCTAACAATTTATGAAGAAAGGTTGCTATAAAGAAGAACTTCGCTAGTATCATCTTCCACGCTATTCCGCTAATTCCCATGCTACCCTCTCAATGACTTTCTAACGGAGCACAATCGCATATATCACCCTCTAATGGCCTTATGATCACATAAAACGTCTCTTAATGGGTTTCCCTGACCTCCTGATTTTAGGGACTGTAAGTACAACCAAGGTAACAATGGCCACCCACCGACGTGTTACTCATGAGTCATCCTAATATTCAGCATTTATGTGACAGCCTAATTTATAAACTGGTAATTGTCTTTTAATCGCAATTCTGCCTTATAAGAAGACCACAGAAGGACGGTCGAAACGTCGGCTATACGCATTATGACGCGGCGTCACTTGCACAGCCAATAATAAACTGTAGTCGTCTTCTTCCTCACAACCTTCTCTCACCCCGGACCTAACAGTCGATTTTTCCCTCACATCAAAACAGGCAGAGGATTGGGTAACGAGATATCATTATTCAGATCGCAAGTCCCACATCTCTGAAGGATAGCAGATTCCTAAACATGACACCTCCAGCAGGACATCCGACATATGAGATAAAATTCGAGTTCAGAGGCTCCGTTTTTGATTTGATATTCATGGTTATATTGTAACTTTGGGATCTAGGTGAGCTCTGAATTCTATTTAAAACTTTCTATACTTGTTCATTTTTGTGAACGTTTGCCAAAGGGCCTCACAATATCAACTAAAATAAATTCGGATTTGTAAAAACTCACTTATTTCTTAAATTAAACATATACTTATGTACCACTATGAGTAAATATTTTACTATATTTGCTCGGTTTGGGATTTGCATGTAGCTCTACCACAATCGCCAAGGAAATATGATGTATGACTAACCGCATTCTTTTACTTGAGAAACTAAAATGCTGAAACAAATTAAATTTAAAGTGGGCAGCTGTGTAGCTTAAGTAGCCCGGATGACCGTGGTTTGATCCCCGACGAGGCCAAGGATTTTCATCGAAGTTAAGACGTCCGGTACAGTCCTGCCTGGCCCTCTCAGCTTGTTACCAGATGAGTACCGTGGAGGAACTCTACAGAAAACGATCCGCAGGAATGTGACACCGGCCACATCACCTCCATCTCTGGTGCCATAGGTCAATCTTGAGTACGGGGCTCTATTTCCATTCACCCTGTGGGTAAAAGCTGGAAAGAAAAAATAATCGAATGTATACCTAAATATACAGGGTGCGGCAAAATGATCTGACGGTTTTCGCCGCCGTATTGTCGAGCGAGTAGATGGTGGGGGATGGTGGGGGTAGGCGCAATCCAGAGTCCACATGTGGACATTTGTAGTAGGCAAGGAGCAGTGGTCGGGTGATCACCGTGGGTTTGTTGTCGAGGCGTTTTTTAAAAATGGCGATTCGTGCGTTGCTGTTCAGCAGCAGTTCCGTAGACGTTTTATTGTGGGTCCAAGAGGAGGAGTCCCAACTCGTAACACCATTATGCTATGGGTGAGCACCTTCACAACTACCGGTTCAGCGTTAAAAAAGAAGTCGACCAAGGTCATCTAGGACGCAAGAGGAGCGACGAACAAACAGAACTTTGGTTATTGGTCGGCTACAAATCCGGAACAACTGCATGAACGTCCTCTGCTTAGTCCTAAGGTTACTGTGTGGTGTAACGAAAATGTGTGTCATTGGGCCATACTTCTTCGAACAGGATGGTCGAACCGTTATGGTCAATTCTCAACGTTATTTGTTGATGTTGAAAAACTTCCTGATCCCTGAGCTTAAGAAAAATCGTTTATTGCGCAGAAGGATATGGTTCCAGCAGGATGGGGCAACTGCCCATACAACCAATGAGGTTATGGACGTTTTGAGAAGCAAGTTTCGTGGTCGAGTGATCTCGCATTTTGGGGTCATTGAATGGTCAGCTCGCTCTCCAGACCTTAGCGTTTGTGATTTTTTCTTGTGGGGGCTCTTTAAATCAAAAGTTTACACAAACAAACCCCGCACGCTGGACGAACTGAAAGAAGCAATACGCCAAGAAATCGCCAAACTGCCTCGTGTAATGTTAGAGCTAGTGTTCAACAGCTTCTGTGCAAGGCTGGAAGAATGCTTGGTCAAAGACGGGCGTCATTAAAAGAACGTTATCTTCGCATTTTAAACGGATGAAATTCGTTGTTCTGATGTTATTTTCATTAATTTACATGAACACCCTTCTGTAATAAGCAATAAAATATTTTGTATCACTTTTATTTTTCATGTTGTTTTTACTTTAAAACAGTCAGATCTTTTTGCCGCACCCTCAGTCACCCAGGCTGCAAGATGAGAATAATAAACTCGTTGGTACATTTTGTGTCTTTCATAAAAGCAAGCCTGATACGAATAATGTTTGGTTATAGTGACTGGAGCGTTCATCAAGATATAGAATATTAGTGTTGAAACAAAACGAATCTCCGCTTGGCCATCCAGATTAAGATTTTCCACGGTTTCCTCAATTTACTCCAGACAAATACTGCTAGCATTACTTAAAAAGGCCAAGACCAAAATCCTTGTTGTTGCTTGACCCCAGTCCTTCCCCGCATCTAATTACCTTGTCTTGAACGAGGCGTAAAGCCATAAGCAAAAAAAAAAAAAAAAAAATATTAGTAATTAGAATAATCGGAATGAAAAAGCAGATGGATAGTGATTTATTGGAAGGCAGAAGGGGGTTTAAGAGTGTTATGGAAATGTACAAGATGTATGATGGTGAAGAAGCTTTAAAGGGTATTGGTAGAATAATGAGGAATTTTATATGGAATTGAAGGAATGACGATGACTCCAAGCTGGAGCTTGATTTCATGGATAAGGTTGTAGGAAAATTTTCTTCTATAGATATGAGATTCATGGCGTAAATTACCAGGGAAAGTATTAATTATTTATAAAATAAACACGGAAGTAATTTAAAATTGAAATTCTTATATGACAAAGTTAGTGGAATGTGGAAATTACAGTCAAAAAATACATAGTGTAAATGAATAATAAAAGGCAAAATGCATGTGTAGTATATACTAATTCGTAATTCAGTCATGTTAAATTAAACCAAGAAAAATGCATCGCGCTCCGTCTGTTTCAGGTGTTAGTGGTGATCAGCCTGCTTGCTACCTGCTGCTCGGTACTGGCTGTTGGTGTGCCGCCTGGTAGCTACCCTGTTGAGTCCTTGACGCTAGTGTATGTTGACGGTGAATCTGGTACACCGTACACAACACCACAGTCCAGGCAGACTGGATCAGCTTGCCAAGGAATTTGCAACTGCACTGACAGTAAGAGCCAGGTGACGATCGACTGTGGTAATCTAGGACTGGTGCAGGTTCCACGGTTGGACACGCAACAGCGAATCGTGACAATTAGCATTTTAAACAATTCCATCACAACACTTGGCGAAACATTCGTACAGGATGTGCAGTACGTTTGGTTTATACTATTTTTTTTATTATTGTCTTTAAATATTGATACAGTTAACTGTATGCAGAAATTTGGTAAACCACAATTATACCTTGATTGTGGAGCTCGCCATACTGACATACTTTCCATCTACTGTATCTAATTTAAACAAACAGTTTCAAACTAGATTTTTTAGGTTACTGTAGATCCTGATCAGTTTAAAGCAAAACGGTACCTATGTTATTTGATTAGTTTTGTAACATTAAAAAATAAACTTTCAATAATTGCAATAAGTTACCATGAGAAATGATGAATAATTAGGGCCTAGCAAAACGTTTAACGAATTTAAATGAGAGATTTATATACGACAGATAAATAAAATAATAATTAATATTATTATACATAAAAAAGTTGGCGTTATTTACTTGAGAATTAGACACGGTCAATAATTTGAATTCCACTATTGGTATTATAAATTCCACATTAGGTTCAGATTAGAAAGTATAGAAAAGCATAAGTTAAAATGAATAACCTATTCTGTCTGACATATTCTGTCGTTTAATTATTTTCTAAATCGTTAAGGTAAAAATTTTCTAGTATTTAATAGTATAATTTTTTGTAAATAGCTCATAAGTTTATCCATATTAACACTAAACAGTATGGATCTGTTAAAATCTATTTTAGGTTTTGTTTTCAAGTTCATTACAGAAAGTCTTATTTATTGGCTTTTAAGTACTTCTACACAGTTATTACTAACAGTAAAGCAATTGATGAGTAAAGCTTCAATTAAAACATATTTAATTAAATGTAGGATCAAATTATTTCTTTTTATTAAACTAACATTTAATTTTATGATATATATATTCATTATCTTATTTTAATGATTAAACATTGTTTAAAAGTGTTGGTGGTTTTTAATTTTCGGAAAATCGCGCCTACTAAGTGTAACGCTTATCACAGATGTTTGGTGAATAATTTGGATTGCGGTGAGAACAGAAAATGGTTTCACTAAAAACGTATTGTAGTGCGAAAAATAAAACTAAATGAGACTCTTCTGAGGTATTTTATGGTCTGTTTAGGAATAGAAACCTTTTAACCAAAGCTAGGAAGATTTCAAAGCAGGAGAGGAAAATTTCAGAACAGGACTTAATTCAATTTAATTAATCTGCGATGGATCGCTTCCTCCGGTGGTGATTTTCCCACTCACCCATTTTTCCCCATTACTTTTCCCATCTACTTTTTCCCTCAACTAAACTGATTTTTTTTTTTTTAGAGTTTTGGTAATTTATTAATCAATTCTTTCTGCAATTTATTACAATTTGTGACTCCCTTAGCTACGAAAGAAAATCTTGCCACATCCTTATACCTGAAATGAAGTGAAATTGGTTGTCATGTTCAACTTTACACTTCGACGCAACTCTGCTACTTCTTCCACCAACATCTTTCCACGCCTCATCACCGGTATACGCCTATGTAGTAGCAACTGGAGATATGTAAGCCCTGATCTGCAGGATACATTGGACAGAGGCTACGGCTATATTAGGACTTGTGACTGAAGATATAGGATCCCATTTAAGGGTTTTCACTAAGGAGGATAGTGCGAGGTCCTTCTCACTAACTGACATTAACTAGCTGAAGGTAGATAGCCCGCTGCCGACAACACATGGCCCAAAGTGTTGTATTCACTATTCTGCTACCTCCTCGCATATTACACTTTAATAATAATAATAAAAACACACTATTATCAATTATACCCTCTATCTTGCATAACAGGGATCAATACTAAATGAAATCAACCAGTACTCTCTAGTACAAAATTTATGCACATCTTATCACGTACATCAACAAATACAGATTTGTTATAGCTCCGCCATTACAACTACTCGCGGTCTCTCTCATTCGCCGTCATTTTCTTATTAACATCTTCTTCTCTGACAGTCATTACAGTACTGCCAACTACAAAAAATTGTACTACAAAAAAATCCTTAAATTTGCCCAACTACTTACTTACTACTATCCGGTGTAAACATGCTATACTAATACATTAACTTATACATTTATTTACAATCTTGTCGTAGCAATGACTGGTGAGTGGGATCTCACAATAGTGACAGTGGGAGGTGCGGGAGATGCTATTGATTAGAACACAAGTTATAATACAGAGTGACCTGAGGAAAGTGGTGAAGGACGCGCAGCCCTCATACAGGTTCTGAGTCGCCATGATTGGCTGGGAGGCGGGTAAGCATGGAGACAGATTTTTCTTGTGAAAGAACATAGTTCTGTCTTGAATACAGTATCATTCATACTTCCACACTTTACTAATGAAATTTTATATTTAATCCTTTCACTGGTTCATATAAATTATTTATCATTTCGCTTGGTAATTTTTCCAATACCTAATCAACTCGCCCACAAAAGA
Source organism: Vandiemenella viatica (assembly GCA_031002005.1). Lineage (NCBI taxonomy): Eukaryota > Metazoa > Arthropoda > Insecta > Orthoptera > Morabidae > Vandiemenella > Vandiemenella viatica. The sequence continues at coordinate 9,405 of JARYHS010008019.1, forward strand.
AAATATTTCATGTTTCTTATGTTTAGAATCGACAGCCAGCTTGTGGTCAAGGTTATCTCTTCTCATCCAAGTACTCCTCCAAATTTTTCAGTAAATACACGTCCTGGCTTCTAAGTACCATAACCTCCTTCTATTGTCCAGTGACTACTAATCGAGATCCTTTAACATATCAGTTACTCATTATGTTCTGCGGTAATCTCAACAGACGATTGTATTTTCTCTGTATTCACCCTTCCCCTATTTGGAGAAGAAAATGTCCTTCCCATAATACCCCATGGAATTCACGATATTGTCAAACCAATCTTTTGTATCTCAGGTCCCTTATTTCCATCGTATATCCCCTCATCCTGTATTCCTGGAAATGCAGGATTTTGTAACTTTTATATGCAGCCTTTCTGGTGTTCCGAACAGATGAATTTATAATTGAAAGCTAGAACGAGATAATTTCATTTTTTGTCCTCAGTACACAATTCTTCCTTCCCCATAAAACCATACAATACTTTTCTTCCTATCTGTAAACCAAGTAAACTGTCTCTTTTTGTCACTTATCTTCACTCCAAATTTTTTACACCCTCCTAGATAGATATCCTGTCTACTGTTCACAGCCCCCTCCCCCCCCCCCTAAGTGTTTTAATTCTAATACATAAAAACATACAATCCTCAGTTATCCTAATTTCTGAAATTAAACCGCTGTCACAGACATTCATCAGAATAATGAATACCGCCGAGCTTGGGGGGTTGAGCAATGATTCTTTTGCCTCACATTCAGCAGAGAACAGGTTCGAATCCTCGTCGGGCAATCTACATATTTTCCCCATGGTTTTCCAGATTCACTTTTGGCAAATGCAGGAAAACCTCCACGAATTCCATTCAATAACTCCTGTCCATTATCGGCTCTAATTACCTCAACGTCGACTACGAATAAAGCCACAAGTAAGAAAAAATGAATATCAATACTGTAAATATATTACCATCTGGATGCCTTTCTTCATTTCAATATCTTTTAAAACTGCGTTCCTTACTCTACTATTTCGCTTCCTATCCCTTACGAATACCTTCAACCAGCACAAGGCAATGCGTTTTTCCATCTAGCCCAATTATTTGAATTTATTCACTACCATTTTATTGTTTACTCTGTTAAATACCTTCCAGGCATCAATTTTAACCATGGCCACGTGGATTCATTTCAACCGAAATATCTTGCTGGCACCCCTTGCTGGTATAGTATTTACATGACTGTTGCTGCGAAAGCCCGTCGTCTCCATTTATAGCGCACTTTCTTTAATCAGAATATTTTATTGTTTTTACGAATATTTCTCGGGAAAAAAAACCGGGTAGTAATATTATTTATACAAGACTGAAATAAGGCCGGCAAGATTTTGATGTTATACTGACAAGCTTATTCAAAAACGCACAGTTATATCACAAATTCGCAACCGTGAAGAGGACTACAATCTGCAATCTACACAATGTGAGATTCATCAGAACAAAGCACGTATAAAACTTAAAATTAAACTCAAACAAGTGCTTCGTAAAGACATATGATGTTGTAGTAAACAGAAATTAACAAATAATAGATAATTTATAAAAGATGGAGCATTTTTTGTGTGTAAAAATATTAAAAGAGTTTTCCTTATAAGCAGTGGCGGCCGAAGTGATTTGCTCAGGTAGTGACAAACATAAAATATCTCAACGATTTACTGATCATTATTGAAGTGAAAGGTGTCTGGAAAAACAGAGCAAAGTAAGAATCTTGGTACATAAAGGTCTGTAAAGTGTGAAAGTTTGATTACCTGCAGTTACTGCCGGAATAACGAAATGATTTTGAAAATAATTAAATTTAAATTTGTCCAGACCATAAACATTTAATTATTAGCCAAAACCGACAAGCAGTGTTAGATTACCCAATAGGCAGGACTAGGCAGTAGTCTGTAGCCCCTGATTATTGAAGGTCCCCTAAAAGATCACTTTTATTTCACTAAATAAAATTAATAAAAAATAAAATCATTCAAAATAAAACAATCAATGTAATATGAAAAGCATGGAAATTAATTTTTTGTTTCATTGTAGTGTACTATAAATAAAAGAAACAATATTGCCTGCTCGCATTGACAAATCTTCTAGGTCAGCGAATCCAAAACTTTTTCAACCCGAGGATCAGTAAATTTTCAAAAATAATGCTGCGGGTAACCAACACACAGGCCTAAATTTTATCTTTTCTCCTTTTCGTTTCAGCCGACTATAGACGACGATTGCGCCACTTCATTTCCTCTTCTGAGTTTCCTTCCTCCGTTGCCAGTTACCTCCGCAATTTTGCCTCTGTCTTTAATGTGTTCTACGCGGGGACTAATTTCATTTTCCATATTTTTATTATTAACATCTCGAACATGTACCATTATAACATAATAAATCTAAAACCATGTTTTGAATTCTTATGAAAACGCAGATATGAAACTGGAAGTGCTCTGTTAAAAGTTAATTACATGTTAATCAGACAAAACCAGATAAATAATAATGTTACTACAGGCTCGACGCTACGCTATACCACCATCCTAACTGCATAAAGCAAAATAAAAGACGTTAGACTGTAGGCCTTTTATTTTTGTTTACTTCACCACTCGCGTTACCAATCCTACTACCTACCTCATACCCACTTAAACTTGTTAGTAAACCGTTATTTACTTAATCTCTAGACGAACCGCGCTCTTTCTGATGCCATAGGGAAATGAATAGACTGTTGTAGGAACAGTGCTGTTCTATCCTCATCCTGGAAAGGATACATTTTTTTCCGGTCATTGAAATGTTCAAGGCTTTTAAATAGTTGGGCATGCAGCCTTATACAGTACGAACATGGTATCAAAGTTTATTATATTCTGCCTCTGGAACTCCTGACTATGTTCGCGCACCACCAGTAATCAGCGAACAGACTGAAGCACTGTTCCAGTGGGTATTTAGTTAATGCTACAAAAATGGCAGCTGCTGCTGCTCTCTACAGGCAGTGTTGCTAACTTTATCGACCTACAGCGTGTGGCAGAATGAAGTTGTCTCCATTCGCCACTAAAAACGCGAACCCCCAGCCTTGTATATTTCCACGAAAATGCTATCTCGCATACCCGATCAGTGACATCTGAAAACTGTCTCCACTACAGGAAAATAGTTCACTGTTGTGGCCAACAGATGGTGTTCAATATTTTCCCTAGCTGTCATACCTTATCATAGAATAGAGAATGCCGCATATATAAATATTTATTTTCTTCTTTCACTGCATTTATTTTTTTAATTTATTTATTTATGATTAGAGGAAGTGACATGTCACAATGCCACTACAGCTTAGGGAGCGTGCACAAACTACGTGGCTCGGTCCAAGGGGGGGGGGGGTCTGGCTGGAAGGCTACGCTAGGCTACGTTGGGGGACTGGGGGTTAAGAGCCAGGCTATGTAGCTTTCTTTTCACAACATTTTTCACGTTTAAAATGAGGAACAAAACACACAACAGCATGTGAATATTTATTTCCCTCAGTTAATTACCTCCGTATGTAATATACGATATTCTGACGAGAGAAAACAATGCAAAATGTCTTCTGGAATCAAAAGCTACGTGCTACGTGGGGGAGGGGGGGAAGGGTAGAGGAAAAAGCCACGTGGGGGGAGAGGGTTCATAGGAGGCAAAAATGGAGCCATGTGGTTTATGCACACTCCCTTATAAGTAATAAACATGGAAGGTTAAAATATGTTTGAAGTTTCGAATGTGGTCGCAGTAGAAAATAAAATAAACAATAGTTTCCAGAATTCGGAAGTATTGAAATTACTTACATGTAAATGGAAGCAAAGATGAAGCTAATTCTTGTATTCAGTTGAAACCAGCTGATGGACAAAAAATAATACCGTGTGTAATATAATATTTAATTGAAATGGCGATAGAGCACACGCTCCAGTGGCAATTTCTCTACACACCCATCTTCCACCGTTCCTGCACCCACCTACATTCACCCTTTACAAATTTCAACTTTAAATTCTATCACCGTTTTTGGTAAATTATTCGTCATTTCTCTTGATAACTTATTCCAATCCTTGACACCCTTACCTAAAAAAAGAGAATCTTCCTACACCCTTGTACCTTAAATCCAGTTATAGCTTGTGGTGATGATTATATTATCCCTTCCATGCATTACTTTTAATTCTTACACGAATTTATTCCCATGTCTCATCAGCAATAAATGCCTTGTACACTCCCATGACTCTCTTCACTCTCCTTCTGTCTTCCAATGAATCCCATTCCAGATCTTTTATAATATCTGTTACTGATTGTGTTCTGCGATAATTTCCAGAAACAAATCATGTAGTCCTGTTGAAAGAAGACGATTCTATAATACAAATGCTAATGAATGACAAAATTTGAATAAGGGCTTGTTGATATAAATACATAAAGAAATAAGTAATTTCAGATTTAGAATAAATTAGATGAACAGAAATTTTTTAAATGAAGGAAGACCAGTAATCAGAGGAGTGACTGCTGAAGTGAAGGAAGACGAAAAATTGTAAAGGAAGACAAACATGTCTATGTTCTAGAGCAATATAATAAAGAAGAACAAGAAGAGGATGAAAAAGGAGAATTCCATGCAGAAAAAAAAGAACAATTACACAAAGAAGCCGAAAATAAAAAGGACGAACCTAAAGAAGACGAAGAGAATGAAGAAGAAGGGAAAGAAGATGATGTAATATATTTGAATGCCAAAAAAAAAGTGATTTTAGAAGAAGAAATTCAGGAATTAGCAGAAATGCAAAAATGTTAAGAGATATTTAATTATGTGATTATTGTAGGCCATCTCTTCCACAGTTGTTTGTTAAATTAATAATTATTCTTTAATAATTACGCCAGTACAACTGTTTTTGACAATATTTATTTGACGGACGCGTTTCGCCTCTCGTCGAGGCATCATCAGCGTACAACGTTTTCTGTAATTTGTGATATTTTACATGGTGGTTTTATTTTTACATTTAAATAAATTTTTTCTTATCTATAGGAAGCGTAAATATAACTTATATTTTACATATCTGTTTTTAAAATTAGCAAGCAGAACGTCTTGTTTACATAGATGTAATGAGGTAGATTCATATATCACTTACATTTTACATTACTATTTTAAGGTGTGGTTGTTGGTCGCCTGTGCGCACAAAAACAAAAGTTTGACAATGTCGTGGGAAAAAACTGTGCTTCAAAGTGTTTTCATAAAAGACCAATTTTGTACAAAATATGTAAATATGCACAATAGTATAAACAACATGCTGGTTGAGGGCACAGGCGACCAACAACCACACCTTAAAATAGTAATGTAAAATGTAAGTGATATATGAATCTACCTCATTACATCTATGTAAACAAGACGTTCTGCTTGCTAATTTTAAAAACAGATATGTAAAATATAAGTTATATTTACGCTTCCTATAGATAAGAAAAATTTATTTAAATGTAAAAATAAAACCACCATGTAAAATATCACAAATTACAGAAAACGTTGTACGCTGATGATGCCTCGACGAGAGGCGAAACGCGTCCGTCAAATAAATATTGTCAAAAACAGTTGTACTGGCGTAATTATTAAAGGATATTTAATTAATTTAATTGCAATGGAGCACAGGCTCCGGTGGCAATTTCCCTACACATCCATCTTCCCCTTATCCTGCACCCATCTACATTTGCCCTCTACAAATTTTATCTTTAAATTCTTTCAAAGTTTTCGGTAAATTATTCATCATTTCTTTTGGTAACTCATTCCAATCCCTGACACCCTTACCTAAAAAGGAGAATCTTCCTAAACCCTTGTGCCTGAAATCGAGTGCCAGCTTGTGGTCATGGTCATCTTTTCCCTTCCATACACTACTTTTCATACCTATTACAATATCTTTCCATGCCTCATCACCAGCATATGCCCTGTACACTCCCATGACCTTCCTCATTCTCCTCCTCTCTTGCAATGAATCCCATTCCAGCTCCTTTATCATTTCCGTCACTGATTGCATTCTGCGATAATTTCCAGAAACAAATCTAGCAGCCCTTTTTTGCACCCTCTCCAACTCCTGTATGTGATACGTAAAATGAGGGTCCCATACTACACTACCATATTCTAGCAATGGTCTGACCAAAGTTTTGTAACCCAATTCCTTGACTTCTCTCGTACATCCCCTCATCACTCTCTCCAACAAGTGCGAAGACATTAATTTGATTGTGGGAACATTTAATGTCTCAGATGGTGAGGGACGAATGATTATTGCGAATAAAGAATATGACAAGTATCTTTGAGAGAATAGATGCTGTTGTCGTCAAAAGATGAAAATAAAATTCATCAAAAAGTGCGATTTTTGTGGTACGAAAGGAAGATAATAAAGAAGAAATTTTTAGGAGAAAAGTAAAAAAAAAAAGGAGAAAAAAGGTTTATATATACACTATGACGGCCAGAAAACATAAAATTAAAGGAAGAAAATGCAAGAAGTAGAGAGAAGGGGAAGTGAAAGAGATAAGATGTAAAAGGATTATCAAGTAAGAGGGACTTTTGAGATAGTCATAGCTGGGCCGCTAGTTTAGCAGTATTAATTCACAAATCGAAATATTGCAATTATAACAACATCAGAATCTATACTTTCAGCAGTAAGAAAAATCAGATTAAGGAATGCATGTAATCTAAAATCATAAAATTAAACTGCAAGGAATCAAAGATATTACAGCCAGTGGGTGATGGTGTAAGAGTTGTTTATATTCCCATAAAATTTGTTTGTACAAAAATGTATTTAGACTTTTATCTCGTAAAATTGAAAGAGCAATTTTAGAGACAATTTGACCGAGGTTGTTATGTGAGGCAACAGGCTTGCCTCCCGTGACATATGTTACTGTAAGTTTTAATATGGCATCTTAGGTTGGCAAGACACGTGAAGAAGAAAGAAAGGAGATAAATAATAGCATTACTCGGTTTGTTTCCCGTGAAACATTCATAAATTTACAATGCTCAAAAAACTGCGTTCATTTTTATTCTTTTTATTGATTCTATCAGTCCCAGCAACATTTTACCGTTCCATACGCAGTCTAGATAATATTTCAACATAAGTTATAATATCTTATCACCTATCTTCAATACATCTGAAGTAACATTATGTACACTGTCTATTTTAAGCTTTTTATCTTAATTCATTACTAATTTTTCAGGCTCTATTCCAATTGTCTTGTTTCTACATACGAACATAGACAAGCTTCTCTTCTGATTTAATTAAATTAAATTATACTGTAATGAAACACAAGCTCCAGTATCAATTTCCCAAAGCACACATCATCCCACTTTCCTGCACCCACCTACATTTGCCCTCCACAAATTTTAATTTTGAATTCTTTCAACGTTTTTGGTAAATTATTCATTTCCCTTCGCAACTTATTACAATCCCTGACACCCTTAACAAAAAACAGAGAATTTTCCCACACCATTGTGCCTGAAATCCAGTGACAGCTTGCAGTCATGGTCAACTTTTCCCTTCCAACCACTACTTTTTATACCTACACCAATATCTTTCCATGCCTCACCACCAGTATACGCCTTGTACAATCCCATGACAATCTCATTCCAGCTCTTTTAACATATCTGTTTCGGATTCCATTCAGCGAAAATTTCAGAAACAAATCTAGCAGCCCTTTTTTGCACCCTTTCCAACTCCTACATTTGATCCTCAACATGTGGGTCCCATTACTACATTACCATATTCGAGCAATGGTCTGACCATAGTTTTGTAACCCAATTCCGTTACTTTCCTTGTACTCTCACTCTCTCCAGCAAATACAGAATTTTGAAACCATTTCCTACCACTTGTCCAATGTGGCCTGCCCAGTTAAGCTTGTTTCCAAAGTAATGCCAAGATATTTACGTTTCAAGTCTCCAGCAAGCAATTGTTTCCCCACCTTATAATCTTAATCAACCTTTAGTTTTCTATTTGTGTATCCAATAAGCTGACTCTTCTTTGCATTTATTTTCGTTCCATGTTTACCAACCCAACTAGATTTCCTGTCCAGATCATGGAGGAAGGAGAATATGGAGACGAAATAACGCTAAATCAGCGAAACCTCACATAAAAACCCGTCTCCTACTGCGCATGCGCGGCGGCCATAGGGCTCACCTAGAAACATTGGGCTGTTTACACTATGTCTGCTGCTGAGAATATTACATTTTCTAATATTCTAAAGTTTTCTACAATGCCAAGATGTGTTGCATACAGTTGCATAAACAGACAAGATGGGAAACAACCTGGAATAACATTTCATAAGTGAGTCACAAGATAATTATTGTTTTTCAAGTATCTGATAGGTAACTGCAACATTAGGGCCAATCGCTATAAATTTATTCGATGTTCTCAATAGGATGATATCGTTCTCAAATTTTTATTGGTGCAGTGTAGAGAATTAGCATGTGTTACTACGTTGCACCTGAAAAGGTAGCCTTATTGTAGACAAGCGTTGAAAGTTTAATTTAAACGGGTCAAGTTTACATCGTGACACAGTTAATATGGTATTCTGCATGCATTACTCAAGTTTTAGTTCACACTGATAGTGTACGATGAAATTTATTGTAATAATTTGTGCCGTGCGAACAACTAAACGTGATGAAACAAACGTTGGTGCCAGAAATGTAGTTCGCGATACATTTCATATGTTTACGTGTGTCTACACAGTTTGATTTTGATGTTCTCGGGTGACTAACTGAGTTATAGGAGTGTTATAATGACACAATATTTCGGCGCTCTCAAACGTTGGCGCCATATTCTGGTGAAGTGAGGTCAGGAACGTGCGCTACTCAACACACTAGAGAGAAGGGTTAAAGCTAAGCTAGAGGCGCACAAAAGAGAGCAATGGGACAACCGCATTTCCCAGCTCCGAATAGAAGACGGAACCACCTGGACGGAAACTAGAAAATTAATAAGATCAAAATCACGAATACCGGCCTTGCACGGGCAACAAGTATTAGTTTTTGCCGATGAAGAAAAATACAATGCCCTAGCAGACATATACGAAGAAAATTTTCGTCCAGTAGCAGACCCATACGATGATGACCAAATAGCAAGAGTTAACAGACAAATGCGACAATTTCAATCAAGCAACGAGGGGAATACGCACGACATCGAGGAAATTTATGATACTGAAATCGCAAACTTGTGTAAAATATCACCTCCAAGGAAGGCATCAGGTATGGACGCAATCAACAACAAAATTCTGAGTCAGCTTCCAGGTGCAGCCGTCCAACAGCTTGCACAAATTTTTAACAAAATAATTCGCAGGAGGATCTTCCCATCAGTATGGAAGGAAGCGGAGATTGTTCCCATCCCAAAGCCTGGGAAGGACCCGACTTTTCCACAAAACTATAGGCCACTATCACTGCTTTCGGCTGTATCAAAAGTCTTTGAAAGATTGCTGTTGAGCCGCCTCATGATCCACATCCAACGCCTTAACATCATCCCAGCCGAGCAGTTGGTTTCAGGAAGGGACATTCCACAACCCACCAACTAGTGCGAGTCGCTGAAGAAGCAACAGACACATTTAATCGGCGCAGATAGTGTGGTATGGTACTGCTGGATGTAGCCAAAGCTTTTGATTCAGTCTGGCACGAAGGCCTCTTGCTAAAAATGGTCAAAGCAGGAATTCCCAGACCTTACATTGTACTTATAAAAAGCTACCTGAGCCGCAGATTATTTACAGTCAGGGTGAAGAAGGCCAGATCAACCAGAAGATGCATTCGAGCAGGAGTCCCGCAAGGCTCAGTGCTTTTTTTTTTTTTTTTTTTTTTTTTTTTTTTTTTTTTTTTTTTGTAACTGCTTTACATCTCTTTTTAACATCGAGGTCTTTAGAGACGGGAAAGGATGGGGGCAAGGATGGGGGCAAGGAATGGGAAGGAATTCGGCCATCGCCTTTTGAAGGAAGCATCCCGGCATTTGCCTGGAGTGATTTGGGGAAACCATGGAAAACCCAAATCTGGATGCCCGGACGGGGATTCGAACCACCGTCCTCCCGAATGCGAGGCGAGAACGCTAACCGTTACACCGCCCCGCTCGGTGCTCAGTGCTGGGTCCAATACTGTACATAATATTTACATCTGACATCCCCAGACCCATATCAGTCCACTCCGCTCTGTACGCCGATGACACAGCGTACTTCACGTCTTCCTGGAGCATACTATTAGTTATAAGACGCCTCCAAGAAGCACTCAACCAACTTGAAGATTGGGCCAGGAAATGGAGTGTAAAAATCAATGCCGAAAAATCCCAGGCAATTGTTTTTCACAGAAGAGAGAACCCCTGTCCGCTACTCCTGAGCTTATTTGGTGTAGCTATACCAATCCAGAAAGTTGTACGCAATCTCGGAGTCAACATGGATCAGCGGCATACCTGGAAGCAACACGCAGAAGATATCAGAGCCAAGGCCGAGCGAAGAATGGGCATGGTGTACCCAATCCTAAACAAAAACTCTGCTTTATCATCGCGCTGCGGGATACAGATCTACCAGGCACTCATTATACTCATCATGGAGTATGCCTGCCCTGCCTGGGGATGCCTGGCCGAAACTCACCGCAAAAGGCTTCAAGTCATACAAAACAAAGCCCTAAAACGAGCACTTCATTAACCTTTCGACTTCCCTACAGAAGAACTACATGCTCTATCAGGAACCCCAGATTATTCAACAGGTACAAAAAAAATAGCTAAAAATTTTTGGAACAAGGCCTCTACAACGCAGAATGAAATAATACGAAACCATGGACTATATGAAGTCGAAGGACTACGCCACAAAAAGCCAAAATCCATACTCACTACATAAAATGTAAGAATCCAGCACATAATCAATGAAAAAGAACCGAAGACCTATCAAACAAAATCTATAATACAACTCAGTAGAAGCAACTAGTAATGCCAACTACCTAAGCTACAGTCAACAACCTTCATCAAAAACACTAGGGGAAGATGATGCCAATAAGGGCAACAGGCACCTCTTCTATGAAACAGCCAACGCCTTCGGCGTTGGCAGAAGCTGCGCTTCCCTCTGGAACGTGAGACGTTGCTGAGCTAAACCCTGTGTTACCTATGATTGGTCGGCTGTGGAACCAGTCGTAGCAGGGGTCAAATCTCGTTGCAGCTTGAATGGAAGCCAAGGCGGAGTTACGACTAGATTTGATGTCCTTTTTCACATGATATATAGCGGACGGGCTTAAAGTCATAGCTCCTTCGAAGATGATATCACAAAAACAAAGCCTTCGCCATAAATTGTTTGTCCAACTGATGGGTCAACTAAAAATAGTATTATTCTTATAAAAAGAATACTTGTATATTCAGCAAGAAATAATAAAGTAAATCCACCAGAGCCGTATTCAATATTAAATCCAGAAACTAGCTCAGATTCACCCTCAGAAAAATCAAATGGAGTCCACTTAGTTTCTGCTAAACAAGAACCTAAACAAACCAAAAATAAAGGAAATATTCACAATAAAAATCATCTATTATATTGATAAATATATATATAATATAAATTATATCTATTAACTATAATAATTGGTGATAATAAAATTAAAACTAATCTCACCTCATATGAAATAGTTTGTGCAACAGAACGTAAAGAGCCCAATAACGAATAATTAGAATTTGATGACCAACCCGCAATTATAATAGTATAGACACCTAAACTAGTGCAACAAAAAAAATAAAAAAATAAGAATCCATACATGAATGAGCATATATAAGTAAAGTAAGGTAACAAAATTCACATAAATAAAGAAATTATTAATCTAAAAACAGGAGAATAATAATAAATAAAATAATTAGACTTATAAGGTAAAGATTGTTCTTTAGTTAATAATTTTATAGCATCACTGAAAGGCTGGGGAATACCAACAAATCCAACCTTATTAGGACCTTTACGAATATGGATATATCCAAGAATCTTACGCTCAAGCAAAGTCAAAAAAGCCACTCTTAGTAAAACCAAAATAAACAACATCAACAAATTAATTAAAAATATAAATAAATCATATAATATCAATACTAAATGTAAAATTAAATTACATAGTTACGATCTAAACTTAATACACTTATCTGCCAAAGTAGTAATAATATTCAAAATAATAAGACTATCTTAATTTTATGGTCCTTTCGTACTAATAAAAATAATTATATTCAGGATAGAAACCGACCTGGCTTACGCCGGTCTGAACTCAGATCATGTAAGAATTTAAGGTCGAACAGACCTAATTATATGACTTCTGCACCATATATTTATCTTAATCCAACATCGAGGTCGATATGAACTCTCTAAAATAATTACGCTGTTATCCCTAAAGTAACTTAATCTTATAATCATAAATTATGGATCAAAACATTCATCAATGTTTATATAATAGAAAGTTTATTTATTTTCTATGTCACCCCAACAAAATAAATAATATTTTTATTTAAAAAATAACTAACAAAACAAATAATAGTTATTATAAAGCTCTATAGGGTCATATCGTCCTAGAAAAAAATTAAGCCTTTTAACTTAAAAGTTAAATTCAATTAATTGATATGAGACAGTTAATTCCTCGTCAAACCATTCATTCTAGCCCTTAATTAAAAGACTAATGATTATGCTACCTTTGCACGGTCAAAATACCGCGGCTCTTCAATTAATCAGTGAGCAGGTCAGACTTCAAATTATTATCAAAAAGACATGTTTTTGATAAACAGGCGGGAATTTATTTTGCCTAATTCCTTATAATTAAATAATATTATATTATAATTTATACAAAAATATTTACTAATTAAATCAGTATCTCATATTTTAAATTATTTAAAATATTATCTTTATAATATATTTAAATTTATTATAAAATAATTAATATAATATTATGAACTAAAACGTAATCAAATAAATAGCTGATTTAAAGCCTATTAATATTAAATAAAATAAATATTATAAATGAATTTAGAGCTAATCCCCTAAATTATAAGTAAAAAAATCATAAAATATTAATATACATAAATACTTAAAAAAAATTTCTAAAATTAAATTTTATCTAAAGAAACTAGATATCTTAAATATCAAATAATATATCATCACCAAACATAAATTAAAAATAAATATAAAACATTAACTTTTATTTATGTTTAAATCTATTTAAATCGAGAAAAGTAAATAAAAACAAATATTTTGATCTATCCTGATACAAAAGGTACAATAAATCAAATATGCTTTTAAATAAATAAATTAAATCAATTACTTTACTATTAAACTATAATTAATATATTTATTCTATATATATACTAAAACTAAATAAATTAAAATTATTTTTATTATATACAATAAACATAAAAAAATCAAATAATATTTTTATTTTAAGATGTCTTGAATTGCACAAGATTAAATTCATTGTAAGTGAAATATTAAACTATAATCATCTTATTCTTACTAGGTACACTTTCCAGTACACCTACTATGTTACGACTTATCTCATCTATATAACGAGAGCGACGGGCGATGTGTATATATTCTAGAGCTTAAATCATATCAATTAATTTATTAATATTACTTTCAAATCCACCTTCAAATAAAAATTAAATAATATTATTCATATAAATAAATTTATTGTAACCCATCTCTACTTTATTATAAGCTGTATCTTGACCTGAAATACAGTTCAATTAAAATAATAGAAAATTAAAATCCTAATAAAATATTCTTATAACGGAGATATACAAACCATTAAATAAAGTATATAAAATCGTGTAATAACGATTATAGGACAGGTTCCTCTGAATAGATAAAATACCACCAAATTCTTTGAGTTTCAAGAACATAACTAATACTACTCTAGTAATAAATTTACATTTAAAATAATAGGCTATCTAATCCTAGTTTAAAATCTAAATTTCATAGCTTCATAAATAGAAAATAAATAAAATTAAAATTTCACCCTAAAAATAATATAATTATATTCACAAACCTTAATAACTATTAACTAATAATTTTAAAATGTATTTATTGTATAACCGCGGATGCTGGCACAAACTTCTCCAATACTAAATACTAATACTAATTCCAAAATCACTTGATAATTAATTCAAATTACTGCCAACCGAACATTAAGTAAAAACCTTACATATAATATATAGAAAAATTTAAAATTAAAGCAAGAATCAAACTTTACTGAAATAAAAACAAAAGAAAATAAATCCAGAAAATCAAATCAATATTCATATCAAATATTTAAGGAAATTATTATAAATTTAACTCACCTTAAATCAAATATAATTAGAATATCTAGCCCTCGACAACAACAACACAATAAAAACTTTCGATATATATAAACATAAATTATAAGTGTATAATAGATTTTAACTATAATATGTTTATATTCATATCAAATATTTAAAGAAATTATTATAAATTTAACTCACCTTAAATCAAATATAATTAGAATATCTATCCCCGAGCAACAACAACACAATAAAAACTTTCTATATATATAAACATAAATTATAAGTGTATAATAGATTTTAACTATAATATGTTTATATATACATATCAAATATAATTAGAATATCTAGTACTCAACAACAATACAATAAAAACTTTCTATATATATAAACATATAAATCATAAATATATAATAGATTTTAACTATAATAAGTTTAAGTCTAAACATGTATTATATTATTTAATCTTTTTTTTTTTTATTTTATAAAAAGATTAAATAATATAAATGCTTATTCTATACATCATTAATTATATGATATAAATTACTTATATAATATATACATTAGTGTTATATTACAATAATATTTATTTTACATAGCACTATTTAATAATAATATAACATGATATACAATAAATAATTTATATTATAATAAATAATTATATTATTATATATTATTCAGTTAACTAACTTAATATTAATTATTTCTATATAATAATATTCTTTAATTGTTTACACTATAATAAAGGTTATATATATATTATTAAATAATTACCAATAAGTTATTAATATAAAATATTTTTTTTAAACCTCACAAATAGAATTTTATACAGTCTTATAAATATATGTATATATATAAGTATTTATTATAATATAAATCTTTCCTTGAGCTGCTTTATATATTATAATATAATTATATAAACTAAATATATTATTATACTTAACAGCAAAGAATATTCCCCAAATTTAAATTCCTTCACCTTATAATATTTGACCTAACTAAAAGTATCTATTAAGAAAATTACATATTATCTCATAAATTAAAACATTAAAATATATAAAATGAGGTGCCTGAATAAAGGATTATCTTGATAGGATAAATAATGTAGACAACTACCCACATTATATATTTAATAGATTTAAACTACTTCCCTTAAGTATCAAAAACTTATGTGCTTCATACACTTAAATATAAATAAAAAGATAAGCTAATTTAAGCTAATGGGTTCATACCCCATAAATAGAGATATTAACTTCTCTTCTTTTTAGTGCACAACAACACAATAAAAATCTTATTCCTTTCATTTTTAGTGATAGGATCTATATTATCCTTATCCTTCCAATTCTTGGCTTGGAGTTTGAATGGGATTAGAAATTAATATACTATCTATTATTCCGATACTGTCAAGATCAAAAAATTCATCCATGAATGAAACATTCAATTAAATATTTTATTGTTCAGACTTTAGCATCAAACTATGCTCCTAATAACAATTTTAGTTTATTCAAATAAACAAAATATTTTTTTGAGAGAATAATTCAATTTCAGATACTTAATAATCTCATCGAGATTATTAATTAAAATTGGGGCAGCACCATTTCATATATGACTTCCGGAAGTCATAAGAAAAAATAATTGGTTAAACTGTTCAATTTTAATAACTTGACAAAAATTGGCTCCGATATCAGTAATGTCTTACTGTATAAAATTAAATACAATAATAGTAATAATTACTATTCTATCATTAACTGTAGGGGCAATCGGAGGATTAAATCAAACATCCCTACAAAAATTAATAGCTTATTCTTCAATTAGTCATATTGGATGAATAATTGGATCAATAATAGTAAGAGAAACAATATGAGAATTTTACTTTATTATTTATTCAGCTCTCAGATTAACAGTTGTTATATTATTTAATCAAAATAATTTATATTGAATAAATCAAATTATTAGATCAGTAAATAATAAAAACATCAAATTTTATATCTTCATAAGATTGTTGTCATTAGGGGGTCTACCCCATTCCTAGGATTTATACCTAAATGAATTCATTATTCAATACATGGTAAGAATAAATCTTATATTCTTAATATCAACTATAGTCATTATTACACAACCATTAATTTATATTACTATATACGATTAACTTTTTCTGCATTTACATTTTTAAATTCGAAAATAAATGAAATTTTATAAAAAGTAATATATCAAAAACAAACAATTATATAATATATTTTGTCGTAATAAGAAATATAGGTCTAAGATTAGTCCCTATAATAATATTTATAACTTAAGGACTTAAGTTAAATAAACTAATAGCCTTCAAAGTTATAAATAAAAGAACAGCTTTTTAGGCCTTAGTATTACTACACCATTAGAATTGCAGTCTAATATCATTATTGAATATAAAGCCATTATGGTGAGAGAGTTCAACTCATAAATAGATTTACAGTCCATCGCCTTAACTCTACAGCCATCTCACCGCAAAAATGACTATTTTCCACAAATCATAAAGATATTGGAACAATTATATTTTATTTCGGGAGCATAAGCAGGTATAGTAGGAACATCTATAAGAATATTAATTCGTATAGAATTAGGACAGCCAGGACATTTAATTGAAAATGATCAGATCTAGTAATGTAATTATTACAGCACCATGCTTTCGTAATAATTTTTCTTTATAGTTATACCAATCATAATTGGTGGATTTGGAAACTGATTAGTACCCATAATAATTGGGGCCCCAGATATAGCTTTTCCCTCGAATAAATAACATAAGATTCTGATTATTACCCCCATCATTAACCCTTCTATTAATATCAAGAATGGTAGAAGGAGGGGTAGGTACAGGATGAACTGTATATCCGCCCCTTGCTTGGAGCAATTGCCCATAGAGGGGGGTCAGTAGATCTAGCAATTTTCTCACTACACTGGCCGGAGTATCATCTATTCTAGGGGCTGTAAATTTTAGTACCACAGCCATTAATATGCGATCTCCCAATATAACTCTAGACCAAACACCACTTTTTGTATGATCAGTAGTTATTACAGCTATTCTTTTATTATTATCTTTACCAGTTCTTGCTGGAGCAATTACAATACTATTAACAGACCGAAATCTTAATACTTCTTTCTTTGACCCTGCTGGTGGGGGAGACCCAATTTTATATCAACACCTATTTTGATTTTTGGTCATCCAGAAGTATATATTCTTATTCTACCAGGGATTTTGGTATAATTTCTCATATTGTATGTCAAGAAAGAGGTAAAATTGAGGCATTTGGAACATTAGGAATAATTTATGCCATAGCAACTATTGGAATCTTACGATTTATTGTATGAGTTCATCATATATTTACAGTAGGAATAGATGTAGATACACGAGCATATTTCACATCAGCCACCATGAATTATTGCAGTACCCACAGGTATTTAAAGTATTTAGATGATTAGGTACTCTATATGGAACAAAATTTAAATTTTCACCATCAATTTTATGAGCATTAGGATTATTTTCTTGTTTACAATTGGTGGATTAACCGGATTAGTACTTAGCAAATTCATCTATTGACATCGTATTACACTGATACATATTAATGTAGTTGCACACTTCCATTATGTACTATCAATAGGAGCTGTATTTGCAATTCATAGGGGGTATTATTCAATGATACCCGCTATTTACTGGTATAACAATAAATGAAAAATGATTAAAAAATCCAATTTACAATCATATTTATTGGAGTAAATTTAACATTTTTCCCGACAACATTTCCTAGGATTAGCAGGTATACCTCGACGGATACTCAGATTATCCAGATGCATATGTATCATGAAATGTATTATCCAGTATTGGGTCAACTATCTCATTCATTAGAATCATTATATTCATTATAATTATATGAGAAAGAATAATTTCAAATCCGGAAAAATAATGTATAATATTAATATAGCAAGTTCTAATGAATGGAATCAAAACTATCCACCAGCAGAACATAGATATAATGAATTACAAATCATATCTAATTTCTAATATGGCAGATAAGTGCAGTAGATTTAAGCTTTACATATAAAGTTCAACCTTTTATTAGGAACAATGGCAACTTGATCAAATATTTCTTTCCAAGATAGTTCATCACCACTAATAGAACAATTATCATTTTTTCATGATCATGCATTAATTGTTTTAATTGTAATTACCATAGTAGTAGGATACTTCATAATATATATACTGAACAATAAATTATTATACCGATATATACTACATGGACATTTAATTGAATCCATTTGAACTATATTACCAGCTATGACACTAATTTTTATTGCTCTTCCTTCAATTCGAATACTATATTTAATTGATGATACTAACGACGCCTTAGTCACAATTAAAACAATTGGACGACAATGATATTGAAGCTATGAATATTCAGATTTTAAAAATATTGAATTTGACTCATATATATTAAATGAAAATGATCTAAAAAATGATAATTTTCGTCTATTAGATGTTGATAATCGAACCATTATTCCGATAAATATCCCTATACGTATTTTAACAACAGCATCTGATGTTCTTCATTCATGAACAATCCCATCAATTGGAATTAAAGTAGATGCTACTCCTGGACGTCTTAATCAAGCAAGATTTAGTATTAACCGTCCAGGATTATTTTATGGACAATGTTCAGAAATCTGCGGAGTAAATCACAGATTTATACCTATTGTTGTAGAAAGAACATCAACAAACTTATTCATATCATGAATTAAGAAAATGATTGAATAAGAAGTTAGTTTAAAAAAAACAATTGAATGTCAATCTATAGATATTATTAATTAATACTTCTTCATCAGATGACTGAAAGTAAGTAATGGTCTCTTAAACCAATGTATAGTATATTAACAAATACTTCTGATGGAAAATATAAGTATTTTTATTCCACAAATATCCCCATTAATATGATTATCGCTATTTATTATATTTTCTACAGTATTTATTTTATTTAATATAATAAATTATTACCTATTTAATACAAAAAATAAATACTCATATCAACATATATTAACTAAAATAAATAAACAATCTAAAAAATACTACTGGAACAGCATTTTGAGCCTGCAATAGTTGAGTTATTCCGGCACAACACTCCAATCATCGTATTTCTTGTATGACGGGGAGTATTATGACGGTTGATGGAATGGCCATGGGCAGTTCCTTTATCGCCAGCTATTGCTGATTTTTCATGGATCACTTTGAAGACAAGGCACTAGCAAGCGCTCCTATGAAGCCCAGCGCTTTCTTCCGATTCGTAGATGACACCTTTGTGGTCTGGCCACACGGCAGAGACAACCTGGAAGTTTTTCTCCATCACCTTAACGGCATTAACGAAAACATCAAGTTTACGATGGAGGTGGAAGAAGAAGGCCGGCTGCATTTCTTAGACATTCTAATAGAAAGGAAACCTGACTGGTCTCTAGGACATTCTGTGTACTAAAACCGACGCACACAGACCTATACCTGAACGCGT
Source organism: Vandiemenella viatica (assembly GCA_031002005.1). Classification (NCBI taxonomy): domain Eukaryota; kingdom Metazoa; phylum Arthropoda; class Insecta; order Orthoptera; family Morabidae; genus Vandiemenella; species Vandiemenella viatica. Next base: position 29,182 of record JARYHS010008019.1, read on the forward strand.
GTAGCCATCACCATCCGGCACAGCTCAAGACGGTACTCAGCACGCTTGTACATAGGGCGCGAGCGATATCCGATGCTGACAGCCTACCCGGTGAATTTGAGTCACCTGCGTCAGACCTTTCGACGCAACGGGTACACTGATTTTCTGATAAGACTGGCATTCCGAGAGCCGACACGTAGTATCAACAACACCAACAAAGAGCCACCTGATCGTCTCGCCTTCTTGCCGTACTCTGTGCCACAACGTCCAAGATAGGACGGGTTCTAGCAAAAAGTGGAATCAAGACCGTTTTCCTGCCACCACCAAAGGTAAAGAATATCTTGCGCTCCCCAAGGATGACCTTGCTCTGCGGACACCTGGGGTATATTGCATTAATTGTGAATGTGGAAGAGCTATATTGGCCAAACGGTGCGGTGTGTTCACCAACGTTGTCTAGAACATGCATGACACGTTCGTCTGGGGCAGAAAGACAAGTCTGCGGTGGCGGAACACAGCCTCGAACATGGCCATGGTTTTGATTTCAAAAATACCAGAGTACTGGCGCATACTGGGAGCTTCTGGAACGCATCTTACGGAAGCTGTAGAAATTCGTCTCGCGTCTAACCTCGTCAACCGCGACAGCGAGTACCAGCTGAGTGAAGCCTGACGCTAATCATCAATACTATGCTTCGACAGCGTGA